>KQ993932.1:239768-257092 GCA_001598015.1 Dorcoceras hygrometricum
CTGTTCGAGACTTGTGTGCTTGTGTGCTGGACTGTTATGCGTATGCTAAGATAAATATGCAAGTGCTGAAAGCTTAAAGAAATGGACCGATACACAGCATATTTGTTTCTGGAAGTTCGGACCTCAATGTCCTACATCTCCCCTTCTTCCACCTCGGAAGGATCCACTAGAAGATTTGATCTTACAACTCGTGTACAGACCCAATCCCACAACCAGCAGCTGTGAGAACTGCTAGACTCCACAAATGCACAACAGCCGCAACTGTGTGACTAACTACATACACAAGTTTAACGTCATCGTGCTTGGACGGGAACTGTGTGAAACGATTTCGAGATTCATTCACAAATAGATGTGAATGAATCTCGGTGTGTGAGATTGATACAATGAAACTCTCAACTCTCTGTTTCTCACACACTAGGGAAATTCTCTACACAAGCTAATTAAAACTCAGCAATCGACTCTCGTGAAAGCTCCTCTCTAATGGCGGTCGATTGCTTCGTCTTTCTTTTCATTTTCCCTCTGCACTGTGCAATTTAGATATTTTCTGCGACAGCCTCACGGCGACCAACTTCCAGTCTACTTCTTCAATGGCGCTTCTCGCATATATAGCCTCTATTCAAATTAATCCGTTGGACACAAAATTCTTCCCGTTCAAATGTGTCTTGTAAAGTACCGACAGGGAATAGTACTTGTGTCCTTTTCTTTTGCAGGCTTCTTATCGTTTTCGTCATTTGAATTGAGCTCAGCAGTTGACATCCAGCTTTGATAACTCTTCGTAAATTGTCAACTGCTTCGCTGCTGGTTCATCACTTCGACTGGATGTCTTGCGTCTGGTTTTTGCTTGCAGCTGGTTGTCCAGTCGTTGGTCGTGAAATGCTTGCGACTGGATTTCCCAACGACTGGATGCGTATCAACAGCTGGTTCATTGTAGCTCACGCCTGGAAGTACTGTTGCTACCTGCTGGTTTCTCGCGACTGCTGGATATCAACGCAAAGTCTTCCTGCTGAATCTTTAGCGCAAGAGCAAAACGCTGTCGTATCAAATTATGTAAACGACATCGTTTTGCTATCGCTATCTCCAAATAGCATCTGCTGGTGAACAGTAGCTTGCGACTGAATTCCCTCCTCTACGACGTCGCTTCTCTATAGCGCTTCTCTTCATCTGCTGATTGCCAACTGCTGATACATCACTGCTGATGTCATCACAGCTGATTCCATATCTTGCGCATCATCTCAACTGCTGATAGCTTCCTGCTGATCACTGTAGCTTCCTGCTGAATGATGACTTCACTGTTGATGTCATCTACGCTTAGCGCTCCAGCTGATATTTATCGTTCCAGCTCCAGCTTTGCGACTCTTCTTAGCATCTTGACTGGCGACTGTTAATAGATTCATCAACAGTACTTATAATCGCGACTGCTAACAGATTCGTCAACAGTAACTTGCGACTGGAATCTTTTTCTTCGATCTATTTCTCCAGCAGACTTCTCAATTCCTATTCCAGCTGGTTCATCTTTTCTCTTTAGCGCTTGCAGCTGGTTATCATCGTTCCAGCTGGTTCACTATGCTCCAGCTGATTACGAACAACAGTTTTAACTTTGGACGTCTCCATTGCTAATCCAGCTGCCGTCTAAATGTATGCACCAAACCAACTGCTGATCTTTATATTGTGAACCATCGGCTGGACAGATTCTTCGACTGTTCATCATCTTCTTCGATAGCTAGAATCTGTACACTCAAGTGGAATTGTTAGAAACACAATAATAGGTTTTGTGTAATTCAAAACTTAATCAGGATCTGTCAAAACAGATCCATCAATCTCTCCCTTTTTGATTTACACAAAACCTTAAATAAACAATGCATGACAATTAGCTCAATTTGAAGCATTTTAGTTTCGATATCTGAATTCTGCTCGAGTCGTGCTTGAGGCGAAATCTATCCCGAAACCTCCTGAATCGTGTCTCAAATCTGAAATCAGCTTTTAAAACAATTAAAATGAACTGAAAGCTTAAATCTGAAAATATCAACATGGCCCTTAACATAAAAAGGGTTAAAATTGTGGTCCTATGGATTTTGGGGAGCTACAAAAGGATATATCAAAAGCGACAGAACTAAACATATCCCCCCTAAATTCTTTGAATTCACCCAAGAACTTGTGAAGCATAACGATATTGATATTTGTTACATTCAATCAAGTGAAAATTCGTCAGATCTTTTCACGAAGGTACTTTCTACGACAGTGTTCAGAAAGCAAATATTCAGCATTGGGATGCGCCACCTACGAAAAATGTTAAGAATCGGTTGTGTCAACATGAGGGGGAGTTTACGTGACTATACTCTTTTTTCCTTACTATGGTTTTTATCTCACTGGGTTTTTCCTAGTAAGGTCTTTAACGAGACAGTATCAAAACACGTAATAAAGACATCCAAATGGGGAGTATTATGAAATAATTAGATGGTTAGTATTAGTTGTTAGTTGTCGGATGTCTAAATATTAAATAAAGTGGTTATACCTTTTTATTATTTTAATCATTTCATTTGTCTATAAATAGGCTTGTGATCATCATGTAAAGACACACAGAAATATACAAATTTTCACCTACTTTAATTATCTCTAAATTAAGGAAGTTATAGAGAAATAATAATTTCCTATTAAACTAAAATTAAGAGTTCATTTGGAACAATTAAAGAGATATTTAAATATATTATCAAGATAATTATTTATTTTAATTTATTAATGTTATTTTAATTTATAACAAATTCCATGTAATTCTTCTAACATTATCATGCCTCACTCCATTGTTTTTCGTCCCTCCCTCTCCATAGATATATTTAAGTTTGATGCGTATCTTTAAAATTAAGAGGTTATGTTTTCTGGTATAATATTTAATATTATATGACTACTCATCCTTGTCTCAGGCAAGTTAAGTTGATAAATTTTTAATCGAGTGGTTAAACAGGATCTAAATATCAGTCTCGCAAAAATTTTAAAATTATTTTTTGGTGGGAAATAAATCGTATATTTTTGTTACATGTTGCTGAAAAACTATGGCGATTAGATGCTGTAAGTTAAATAAAATAGGATGTTTACTTACAATTCGATTATAGAGTTTGAAACTATGTAATGTTTTCAATAACGAGTTGAGATTATGAATTGAAATAAATCATGAGTATCATCCAATGAGATGAAATATGAGAGATGTAATGTACTATTAGTTTTAATGTTATTAAAATAAGAACATGAACTGAAACAAGTCATCTAAACGGCTGAACCAACTTTCCTGAAAAAGCTTTAAACTATCATACAATATTTGTAGATTTCTATAACCTTTATCAAAAATTTGATTGAGAAATCATTTTTAAAAAAAGGTAAAAGAAAAAACTAATAAATTCCGACCTGCCGGATTCGAACCAGCGACCTTTAAAAAAATTAATTGAGAAATCATTTTAAAAAAAGGGAAAAGTAAATAAATTCCGACCTGCCGGAGTCGAACCAGCGACCTAAGGATTACTCTGCAAGACTACTACAGTCCTCCGCTCTACCAACTGAGCTAAGGTCGGTGCTTGAAAATTGGAATAACCTTTCTAAATATATACAATGCTAAAAGCCTTTCACGGCCCCACTATATCCTCCTCTTTAAGTGGCGCCATACTCACTTCCTGAAGGGAGAGATGGTTGTACCAGCGTCCATGTCCGTTTTTTCTAGGGTTTGCTTCTTTAGAGGAGGAGGACTCAGCCTCAATTCAGCTCCGGAGCACCGTCGCCCGCCGGTTTTGAGATGCTGTAATGCTAGCCTGATCACGAATCCTGATTCTTTCGAGGTTGGAAGGTTAATTGGCAGCTATGGATTCCTTAATGTGACCAGGTTTGACAACCGATTCATTAGTTCTGTGTTTTTCGAATCATTTTGCTGTATTGCTACTGTACGTCAACGTAACAGTGTACATAAACTTTAAGGTTTTGAATTATTCAGTTATTGCTGAAGAAGAGATCGAATTGAAGTTTGAGTATATGTGCTTGTTGAAGCATTGATTTACTTGAGAGTTTTCCTTGGAATCAGTTACTCAGGTTGGCAATCATCTGGGGACGTGGAATTTTCCGTCCCTGATGCGGGACGATTGAGAGTTCAAGATGTTGGAGAAGGGGATGTGAAGATCAGGTGCTGACGATAGGTTTTTTGCTCTGTCTTTCATTGCATGAACATGAATGTGAATTTACAAATAACAGCCGCTTATAGCACATGTGAGTTGTGACAGCTATTTGCAGGCTTTATGAAGGAAGAATAGTTCAAGGTCCGCTTAGACGCACTCCTGTTATTCTTAAGGTTATTGTTTGTTCACTGAATATTGACATTGGTATTTGGGCCATACTTTCCTGTTAAGTGTTTTGGAATATGATGTGGTGAGCGAGTGGGAGCTCAGTGATTAATTCGTGCAAAATTGCACTGTCACTATGGATTCTAGATACTGTTTCCTATAATTACCACCAAGCTGACCCTATGATGTCATGAAGGTATATCCTGGACAACAAGTTGGCGGAATCGAGGCTGACTTGATGGCTGCCAATGAGCTGAGTGCCCACTCTTCCCTACAAGTAATGTCAAATTCTTGTTTGAATATTGATCCTACACACGCTGTCTGATGGTTTAACTCTCTAACTATTTTATACGTACTTGCATGCAGAGCAGTTCCAAAGCCAAAGTCTGCCAGAACATCCAGATTCTTCTTGGAGGGTTTGAGACCAAAACTGGTGAACAGGTCTCTATCCCTAAGATTCAGCTGCCTGAAGAACTGCTATTTCGTCATTATATTCATAGAAGCCTTATATATCACATACTTTTGACAGTGGCTTGCTTTCCGGAATGATGGAAAGTACACTGCTGCTGACTATGCAAAAGTCACAAGTGAGAAGTTGTCCAAGGGTCGCGAAGATGGAGATCAAAATTCTTGGAACCCTTACGCAAAAGATGAACTATTTAAGCGCAGAAGGAAGTATGTGGCTAAACTGTTTCAGGGTGCCATGAGAGGCCTGGCCTACATGCACGACCATGACAGATTGCACCAAAGTCTTGGACCTGTTTCTGTGGGTGTCAAGTATAGATCCAATATTTCAGTGTGAACTGCCATTTTTGTTCTTTCCAGTATTACTTTTTCTTCTTATCGGAACATTACTGTCTGTTTTGCAAACTGTAGTACAATATTTGAGAAAGAAGCTCCTTATCTAGTTCCACAGCTTCGAGATCTTGCCTTTTCAGTTGATATAAGGTATGCGCTAATTATAGATCATTAAGTTAAGCATGCATTGTAGTCGTGGCTTTTTGCCAGAATTCAGGCCTTGTTACTTATGAGGGTGTCACTTATTTCTGAGGGATTTGTCGGAGGAAAGAAAGTTTTCCCTCATATTTATTCCTAATTAGCGATTGCAATAGCCTAAGATATAATGTGGATTTTAAAGATAACTGATACAGGCTTTTACCTTCTCATAAACCATATGATTAGATTTGTGTTTCCTGCCAAGGCCAGACTGCTACGTTCTAGACCTGACACAATAAACACCTTAGTGTTAATGAGGAAGTTCCAGATCGAATGACATCGATAACTACTAATTTATATATTGAACGGCACGATGCGAACCATGTCTAACTTGATCCAATTTTTTAGCTGTTCAGAACTTGATTTGGCTATGTTGTGGAAGTGTGATTGGAGATTATTTCTCTCAGCTAGGATCTTAAACCTCGGAATAATAGAGAGATAGATGTAGTCATTCAGATAGCCTATAATCTTGGCTTAATCTTCTGAGATGGAAAAATTCTTGCTTTCAAGGTATTCTGAGCTATCTGAACATTCAATGCTATCTGAAGGACTTTGGAGAAGAGCGACTGCTGCTGGTGCTTTCACACCTTTGGACAAACGAGCCTTTGGAATAGCAGATGACATGTACCTTCTTCTCCAATTACACGGGACAAGCTAATTTTTTGTGAAATATTTATCTAGACGCTGATACATCTTTGGCTCTTTACAGATATGAAGCTGGCCTTCTCTTAGCTTACTTAGCTTTTGTTCCATTTTGTGAAACGGGAGTCATGGACAGTCTTTCCTTGCGAGTGAGTCATGCTTGCATCTTAAGTTTATTTTTTAACACGTTCTTTCTAAATTCAACAACTGGTTTTTTTGTTCCTTCTTTAATAATTCATGCAACAAATTTGCAGAGGCGTTTGGAGAACACATTCCAACTTGATATTGAAGCTATGAGAGAGTAAGTTGTGCACGCCTTGTTTGCCTTGACAATTGGAAATGACATGTGAAATCACAAATGTCTGAGTACAATTTTCAGTCTGTGAATGTGAACCTTCTTCCACTTTAACATGGTGTTTCGAGCTCATGAAGTCAGAGCCTGGAAACTTAATTCTTTTGAGGACTGGGATGTTTTCTTTCATATACCTATCTCGAGTAATCTGGCCTTTTGGCTTAACAAGTGCACCCGTTCCGACTCCATCTTTGGAACAACTATTTTTCACAAGAAAATGAACTTACAACGAACCCTGGAATGAAATCGAATCAAACCCCTGCTTGGCACATCTTGCTCTCAAAAATCCACTGAAATTATCATCATTCTCCACTCCCCAGTATTTAAGTTGTGGACGCTTCTCCTTGGGTTCCTCAAATCTTGTTTACTTGATCTTTGACAGATATTGTGTAGCTGATGACAGCTTGGTTGAAGTTGTTAAATTTCTAGATCTCGATGATCGTGCTGGTTGGGAGTTGCTTCAGGTTCATTTTATAGTTCTTCTAAATACATATTGAAGATGTTACTATTGCTAGAATCACTAGACCTCTGATTTTGAAATCCAAGCGCGCTCATGTTTTTGGGCATGTACATTGGTGCAGGCCATGTTAAATCGAGACTTTCGACAAAGGCCTATTGCAGAGGCTGTTTTAAACCACAGATTGCTCACTGGTTCTCTTGTTTAGGGGATTGTAAATCTAATTAACTGCAATGTGGTGGATACAATTGAGACTGGTGATGGAGATTTTTCGTTTTTGCAAAAGAAAAAGAACTTTAAGAAAAAGAAATAAAAAATTCTTTAAAGAAAAACTCCAAGCACATATGCAACTTTTTAAAACAATTATGTGCATGACTACATACATATACAGAGATATATAGTAAAAATATAAATATTTTATATAATGATATTGTAACTAAAATGTAATGAAATTAGTTTGTGTTTTTTTAGTATAATAATTTAATTTTTATAGTTATTTTTCACATATAAATTTGTTAAATATCTTGAAAATGTTATAAATGTTTATAAATGTCTATGAAATATGTTAAAACTAGAAATCTATTGCAATATGTCCCTAAGTAGCTCTAAGAATATTCGTTTTGAATGCAATGTATTTCGAATGTTTTTCCCGATTTAATTCTATATCAGTATTTTCAGTTTTACTATAAATATGAAACTAACATGACCTGAGATAGAGGTTACCAACATTCAATTTGATCGAATAACCAGGTGAGTCGATTATTATCTAAGTTAAAACTTCAACTCGATTTGTGCTGTCGTTTGGTTTTGGAAAAAATTGAGAGATATTTTAAAAGCATTTTGAACTATTTAATTGTCTTGCTATTTAGATGATTGGGTCAATAAAAAATTCGTTTGAATCAATTTTGATCATTAGATTTAAAAAACCGATTCAACAAATGAACAAAGGTGAATTGTAACTCTCCATTTCCTAATTTATCTTTACTTTCATTTTCTGCGTCAAAAAAATTTGTTTTAACTCCTAATAGAACTATTTCTTTGTTCTAACTCCTTGTTTTTCCATTTGATCCTTGTTTTTATTTAATATCTATCATTTTTTTTTTGCTCATCATGCTTCCGTAAAATAAATAAACTCTCATAACTTTTTAACTAAAGTATTATCGAGTCGTGTCCACCATGTTTTACAAACTGCTCCTCATAATTTAACCACGCAGTCGCAACTGATGGTTCCTGCCGTGAATTTCTTCAACAATAACCAGTACGATCTTGTTTCATTTCTTAACTTAAGGTGTGTAGTAGAAGATTTAACTTGTGAAAATAACACATGAGATGGGAGAAAGCTTGGTAATTTTATTCAGACGTGAACATATTATTATTAATGATCTACTATCGGAGGAGTAGAAACCTGTTTAACTACTTATAGTAGCTAGAAATACAACCCTCATAAACTGAAAATATTAGAACTGAGAAATGTTTAAAGAAAATTTAAGAGAATGTTCGATATCTTCAACTTCCTTTTAGCTTACTATTTATAGACGTTTTGGACGGATTCTAACCCTGGACTTCAGGCTTGATCAAAGATCTTTCAATTGTCCCTTTAATTATTCATTAGGTTGTCTTTAACTTAGTAAGTGGTGTTCCGTGTAGTGGTTAATCACATGTCTTTTTATTTTGTCGGGGATCTTTTGCTTTTTTGGGTCCCTCGGGAAAACGTGACTTTTGTGCTCCCTCGTCGCTTGGACTTGTCTCTACAAGATGCTTCCGGTCAGACTTTGGACGAATGCTCTTCCCATATTCCGGTTATTTCTAGTTTCGGCATTCTGAATAGATTGTTTCAATACATCTTCCCATATGAGCCATGTTATAGAATTTCCGACGAGTCTCTTTGCTCCTTAAAAGCTTATTATTCCACAGAAGATTTCTTTTTCTTTCAAATATTTCTTTTGCAAATACTGTGGTATTCCTGTCATGGTATTTAATAGGAATGATCCATTCACTGAATTTTGATAGTATTTGAATGAAAATTTCACTTTATCCATTTATGTGAGACAGACCCATAGTCCACCCCATGCTCGTCTAGTCGATATGTCATCTTCGCTTAACGTTGAGACTAGAAAAATTTCATCCGTGGGAGGATCTGTATTATATTTCTGGGCATTAGTATCCGACCTTCTTAAGTTGATGAAATGAAATGTTTCATGTGAGCCTTTCCCTCTGAAAAAATAAACTCTAAAACGTCTCCTTTTGTCAAATATTCAATATTTCCCTAGGTCTCATATGCTACTTCTTGGATCAACTTTGTTAAAAGTGATATTTCCAAAAATCCTGTAGAAGTGGTATAAACTTATGCCAGACCCCAAAATCATACCAAAACTTGACATTTTTTGTATTAACATTAGGTGCTATTAGAATATCATTAATATAGACTAACATAAATTCATCGATTTCTACTCCGATAATTCGATTTTTCTTGTGGCAATAACTGTTTTCTTCTCAGAAAGGGTAAGTCCTTCATTCTTGTAAACATTAGAAAGGATTTCTAAATATTTCATATGATTATCCATATTTTAAATGCTATTAGAATATTATTAATATAGACTAACATAAATTCAAGATAATCTTTAAATAAATTATCCATTTTTCTTTAAATATTTGGGGGGTAGTAGTGAATTCCATTGACAATACTTCCCAAATATAATGGCCTTGTGCGTTGAAAAGTTGTGAACTTATTGTTTTCTTATTCTATCCGTATTTGATAAAATCCTAATTTTTTACGTCGAATGGAGAATATTCTAACATTCCTAATGCAATTGATCAAATTATCTCTACTAGGTACATCAAATTCTAGGATCTTATTAACTTCTTGATAATTGATGACTAACTAGGTTAGCCTCTTTTAATCTCACCATGGTTTCGCACAAGAAAGCCTGTACTACTATATGATGATACTCCTGCTTTAATTAACCACGGTTCAAATGTTCCTTGATGATCTTTTTCATATCCTTTTGATCGAATACATTCATTTGGATAGACTTGCATCTTATAAAATCATATCCTTTGCCCTTCTTAACTTGAAGAGTTGCTTTGAGTTGATTAATATCCCACCATGTCAAGGGGTTTTCGTTATAGCTTTCGGTAATCCTCCTCTTGATATCTTCAAGTGATACTTTGTGATTTCATTTCTATTTTCTTCTGTTGTAAGGATATTTTAAGGAATTCAATTTCCTTCAGTTGAAGATACTTTTCAGTCCTTATTTGGAGAATTGTGTCTCCAAAACTTCTGGAATCCTTCAATTTTGTGTGTAAAAGTTTTTCTTCATCACCATGCTTGCTACGAAATTGAATCGGTATTTTCCAGTAAAATGCTTCTTGTAATCATTGAACCGTGATTTTTTGATCAAATGGTGTTGTGAATACTGGTATTCTGGTATCATTTTCTTGTATGTAGTGTTTAAATATTTGCAGAAAATTGTTTCCTAGTAAGATGTCTATGTCTGTATCATGAAAATAAATCGGTGGTGTCTTCACCTTATATCAGGGTGTCTGTCTTGTACCATCGACTAGGATTTTTATATATTTAGTCCTCTTTTTGAGGATTAAAATTCTTTTTAAGAAATCTCATCCAGTAATTGAGGTAAATCTACTTCTAATTCATTTGACAAAACTCCTATTTTTGCTGTATAGATCCTATTCCTGAATCAATATAAACGACGAAGTACTCAGCCTTATATTGCTCATATAATATTCATACTGGAATGTATATTGAGAATGGATTGGTGGTCACTGAATCTTCCAAATATGAGCATTCACCATAAATTCCATTCCATTCTCATGTCATTTTCATGGCTTCTATTCCTCCAGAAACTCTAATCCAAGAATCAGTCGATCTGGTTCTTTCCCTAATTTCTCTTAATAGGGACCTACAAATTTTTAATAGGTATCACTCGTTGTTAGGTTTTTATTACTGGTTTTTCTAAATAGTATATCGTATTGAGGGGAATTGGTTCCTTTGTCTTGTAATATCAAATGTTACTTCAATATCTTTCCATCCTTCATGACATCTAAGTCTTCTTAATGTAGAGAAACTTCATAATGTCGTCTAAGTTTGGCTAAGGGGTTTCCATCTACAAGTTGTCATTCCATCCCCTTGAAAGGGTAATCTCATTGGTACTCAAACTTTGACTGCTTTGTAGGATTGGTTTATCCTGAATTTTTTTTTTGAATATTAGTTTCTTGTGTTAATGAAAACTTAATTTTTCGGGATAAATATCTTGAGCTACTTTCCCAAATCTGTCTGGTATATCGATAAACTCATTTCTAATAAACAACTCTGAATGATGAGTGTTAGAAAGAACATATGAAACTTGATAAATAATAAAATATGGCCTATTACATTTTTCATCAGTCTATTATCTTTGAAATTTTGATATAACGTCAAGGATCGATTGAAATCTCGATCTGCCAAATTGTAGGCAATTCTTGGATATATTATCCCTAGAATTTTTCTTGTCTATAGATTTCTTGAGATAGTTCCCGGTACTGAGTCATGTATATTACCCATTCGTTTGTCGCATAAAACGATATCAATAGGTGAATCAATTCCTTACTTTGAAGGTAGCTTTTATCATGATCTGAACTGCTCAAATATTAATCCAGGGCATAGTACGTGATACTTATATCTTGAGTGTTTGTAATTCCTCCTTTATTTTTTCAAAAGTATTAGTTGCATCTCCATTCGACTTCCCGTAAGTTCTATTGGGATCATCATTTCCCTTCTGAAAATCTCATATATCAGCTGATGCTTTCTGCTTCTTAGGTCTAACTTTCCTAAGAATTTTTCTTTCTGTCCTACTGAGAAACCCTGATATCTCTGTAAACTTGGATTTTCACTCATGATTCTTTGAATCATATTTTGAGAGATAATTGTCTGGCTAAAGAAGCCAGTGAAACACTTCTTTTCCAGTTGGAATTCGACTCCGATTCTCCATCAGATCCCTTTTGGCTTAGAATCTCCTCTTCTTCATATATAGTTTCATATGAGGGAATGCCCTCAAATTGGTGTACTTGAATTAAGTCTTGATAATAGATCGCTTCCTTGATGTCAGGGGTTGGTTCAAAACGTCTGATTCCTTTTTTCTCATTTTTGGACAGTTGATGGATATATATCCTCTAGCTCCACATGTCCAACAGCTGTAATCTTTAAAATTTCATTAGGCTCTCCTAAAAGTTTTTCTTGTTAGTGTTCGTTCAGTATTTCGAGATAATTAGATGCTTGAGAAGAACTCCTACTCCTCGATGGTCCCCTTCTTTGTCCAGATTTGTAAGTTCTAGCCTTCTGTCTTGACCACATAGTCCTTGGTCTTTGAGAAAGGAGGCTCTTCTAGCCAAATATCTGAGTTCTCGGGAACGTATTCTCTTATGAACATTTCTCTCCAAGGACTTGGCATCATTGTGAAGAAAAGTTTCATTGCTAAATTTTCTTCTACTCTTGCGTTCCATCTGTATTTTGTGAATAACATGATGTATTCATCTACTAAACAGATGTCGTGTAATTCAAGACTGTACAAAGCTTGAATGTATATTTTCTTATTATCTGTATCTTGACTATTAAAATTTTCTACCCATATAAATTGTGCTTTAAATAGGGTGACCATTCTTCCTGAAACACCCTCAAACTATTTTATTCGTTTTCTAGTAAAATAAATGCGGATTTTTTAAAAAAAAAACTCAAAAGTTTTAATAAAACTCATTAACATAAGATACTTCAAAATTTGAAACAGAGTTGAAGGGTCAAAGAAATCATCTCAACCGTACTACACATCCTCAACTGAAATAAAAGAGTATTCTTCGCCAAAACAAAATCTAAAACCTAAATAAAAGTAAAAATATTTTCATTTCTCATCGTCAGCGGAAAACACAATGTCGCTGGGAATATGCCAACTGAACTGCCATCCACTCAAAGGTCATGTCCCTCAGTTTCAGTCTCCGCGTCATCTGCATCAATCAAATGTAGTGAGCTTAGAGGCTCAATGTAGCTCCCCAAAATTCATAGGACCACAATTGTTTAGTGTAACCGCCAGAAATCCTAATTACGTTGAATTGAATGCATGACTAGGGGTAAAAAACCCTTTTAGTATGCTTTGCATGTCATTTATGTGATTATATGATGATTTGATGCTTTACTTTGTGCATATCATTTTACGATACTGTTTGAGTCCGGTAAGCGGGGACGAGTCCGGAGACGACCAAATTGAAAATATTTTAATGTTTTTGCCCTTAGACATATTTTAAAGCAAAATATTTTTATTTTATGCACCATTTCCAAAAAAATGAGATTTTATGCACAGTTACCGAGGGGGACCCGTTTTTCGTCTATACGGGCTATTTTTATGACTTTTACTACACTTTTAAATTTGAGAGGCCATATATTACGAAAATTAAAGGCTTGAAGTCTGAACTTTAAATATTTTTAAGTCTTTTTAATTAGAGGAGGGTTAGTATTGGAATAGGCCTTTTATTTCCTTAATAAAACAAGTTGGAGGGGCCTTTTTGTACACTTTTCACTCACCCTTCACCACAACTTCGAAAATTACCCTAACCCCTCCCCTCATCAGCCGACTTCAGCCTTCTTCTTCCCCTAGGTGGCCGAAAATTTCAGGTTTTTGATTGAAACTCAAGGTGTTGGTCTTCTCAATTGTCCTCCGCTCCGGTAACGCGTATCTTCACTTCTTTTTCGATCAAGGCATGTTGTATTCTTTCTTTTCTCACCATTTAGATCATAATATACTGTTTTTACAAAGATTATGCATGACTTTTATGTGAATGTTTCAGAACTTTACTCATATGATCATGTTCATGAATTCTCACACGTTGCATCTCACGGTTTCGAATCTTTCTTGCATGGCTTCGATTTAGGGGCTGTCTAAGGGACATTGGCTCGTCATTAGGTGGTTCAAGGGGGTCTTGAGGAAGGCTAGGAGTGGCCCATATGTGTGAGAGGTCGGGCGAACCATCGGCTAGAAGGAGAACACCATGCGCTGCGTGCTTCAGCGCAGCGTCGTGCGCCCTCTTTGTATGGGTCGTTCTCCTTTGTGCGTGCTCGGTTGGGGCCATAGTTGGTCACGTTAGAACCGCTTGGACCTGGGGGTGATCCAGCCGGAAGGGCTCCGGCCATGGTGACCGGAGCAGGGAGGTCGAGCGCGATGACTGGCTGCTGGTCGCAGTGGCGTTGCATGGAGTGCGTGTGTGCGTGTGGCTAGGGTTTGGGTGTTTGGTTTGGGCAGGTTCGGTTGGGCCGATGGGTCGGGTCGAGTTGGTCGAGTCACGAGTCAAATATTTTAAGTCCGATCGAATTATTTTATTTTGAACCGGGTAGTTTTATTTTTAAAGTCCAAGTCATTTTTATCGGGTCAAGTCAATTTTTTAAGTTAAAATTTACTCTTGGTCAAATGATTTCGGGTCAATGATTTTAAGTTGCTGAATTTTTAAGTAAATTGTATTTTTAGCCAAATTGGTGGATTTTGGGCCGATATCTTAAATGAGTTTTAAGTCTGTTTTGACGGTGTTGGGCCGAGTCCTTCAAATGATTTTAAAGGGATGATTCTTTGTTGTGGGCCAATTTGAGTTGGGCTTAGCATTATTTTAAGTCTAGTGGAGGCCTTGGGATTAGAATTAGTAGGCCAGTCGCTTGAGCCAGTCCTTGACCGGGCCGATGAAAATAATGCATAGGCCCATGAATATATATTTAATTATATACGTATTATGCTATGTATTTGATTATGAAATGTTTTAAGGAAATTAAATATATACTGATGGGCCAAGATCTTTTTTAAGTTGCATGATTTTATGAAAGCATGCATCATGAAAGTTTAAGTTATGTTAAGGCATGAATGAAAAATATTTTGAGGGATTGATGTGTTGTGAGGCAAAGTTTAATGATGGGAGTTAGCCGGGTAGCCGGGCACGGGGATCCCCTGTTAATGTATGAGCTTATGGATCCATGTGTGACATCATGGTGAAGTGGCAGCACAGAGGTGTGACATATAGGGATCCTCGTGTGACATCGGGGTGAACCACACCGCCACGTACGTTGGTTTATAGATTGATCAATCGAATTACGGCTCTCACATCATGGACACGACTCACATGTTCTTTTAAGTTATGTTATGTTTATGCCATGCCTTAATATATATGTTATATGATGAAGTATGTACGACTACCGTATGATTTAACGTTTAAGATCTTTCAAGCACGCATGTCATGAAATTATGTTCCTATACTTATGTGCCTGCATGTGTTTTTATATATGTACCTTGTTATTAGCGGATACAGCATGCTGGGCCTTTAGGCTCACTAGGGTTTAAATGGTGCAGGTGAGCATGATGATGATGATATTACTCCGAACGGCGGTGAGGACGTCTGATGCTCCGCTGCGGCTGTTACCCCATGACCACTCAGTATTTTACGCCTTTGCTTTTAGACATGTTCAGTTTCCGCAAATAGTTTTTAAATACTCTGATTTTTATGTTAGCTTGTGAAATGTGGATTGAGGATATTTTGCAGTTTGTTTTAAACGGATGTTGAGATGTTATTTTTAAATGCTTTAAGTCATGGTTTTTATTTATAACTTTTATTAAATGTTTATTCCACATCGGCTTTCAAAAAAAAATTTAGAGGTTTAGTACGTTTCAACTTGGTATCAGAGCGGTGGTTCTGGTGGGGTACTAGCCTGCTGCGTGGAGCTCGAAAGTCGCACTGCCAGTCTGTGAGTTTTATTTTACGATTTATGTTTATGTTGCATGCTGCATGTTATCTTTACCTTAGATTTTAAAGGTTAGACGCCTAGTCATGCACTTAGATTAACGTTATAAGGTTTTGATGTACCATAACAATGCCTCCCCGTCGCAATAGAGAGCAGCAGCAGGATGACGACTTGCCTCCTCCTCCACCACCCCAGATGACGCCGTTTGAGAGGTCTAACGTGGAGATGTTAGCCGGGATTACTAGGCTATTGGAGCGTCAGACGGAGCGACCCGGGAAGTCGCATGAGGAAGATATTGCTGAGATGTTCCGCAAGCAGGGACCTAAGGAGTTTGCCGATACCACCGACCACTCGTTGCTGAGGAGTGGATCCGATCCATGGAGACTATCTATGATTTCATGGGTCTGACGGACGTCGACAAGGTCCGTTGTGCGATTTTTATGCTGAAGGCAGATGCCGCTCTTTGGTGGAAGGGCATAGTGGTTGGACTACATCTGGAGAGCTTGACGTGGAAAGAGTTCAAGAGGGTCTTCTTTGAGAAGTACTTTACTGTGGATGCCCGGAGCCAGCTGATTCGGGAGTTATGAGTCTCCGACAGGGAGACAAATCCGTTGTAGATCAGCAGTTTGAGCGGGGATGTCCCTTTGTACCCGCGATTGATATCGTAGAGAGTGAGAAGCTGAGACAGTTTACTGATGGACTGCGACCTGACATCCGCCACGATGTCAACATGGCGGACGTGGAGACCTATATGGCGGCAGTGAACAGGGCTTACCGGTTCGAGAGGGGCCGAAAGGACATGAGGGAGGATTATCAGAGGAAGAGGCAGATGCAGCCGCCCTTCAGGGGTCAGTCTTCGCATCCACCGGCGAAGAGACCATTTCAGGGGCCTTAAAAGGGCCCTACTCAGCAGGGACAACAGCCGCATAGACCTCAGGGCCAGCAGAGGCCACAGCAGCAGGGGGCAGCGCCCCTAAGCCTGGAGGATATTCGACCTGCAAGGAGTGCAACAAGCAGCATCCCGAACCGTGCATGGCGGGATCAGGGAAGTGCTTTCATTGCAAGGAACCGGGACACATTTCCAGGGATTTCCCGAAGAAGAGACAGACCACGGGTCGTGTCTTTGTGATGCAGGCAGAGGCGGCGGACCCGGATACTACCTTACTTACGGGTATTTCTCTTTAGGATTTCAGCCATTTCTATGATTTCTTTTTGAGTTTAGTGTTTGCTGTAAACAGATTGCATTCTGAGTAGAACACTGCTAGGAGATTCATAACTTAGACTGGTTGAACTTAGTGGAAATGTATGCCTTCTAGGACTTCTATGCGATCTTGGACACTAGGGCTAGCTAACCTAGAATATGTGTTAGGCATCTGAACTACTTGTTGAGACCTAGTTTAACTGTAATCACGTGCCTGTGTGCTGTGTTCGTTTCAGGCGAGATTTACGTGCTTGGGGTTACTACCCTTGCATTACTAGACTCAGGGGCGACCCACTCGTTTACTTCAAGTGCGTTCACGCAGAGGATGGGTATTACACCGGAGAGCTTGGGTATGGCTCTCGCAGTGACGGTCCCGTCAGGAGAGGAGTTGACGACGACCAGTGTGGTTCAGGGATTGACGATGATGTTCCAGGATCATGCAGTCCAAGCAGATTTAGTGGTGTTGCCGATGTCGGGATTCGATCTCATCCTAGGCATGGATTGGCTGACAGAGTTCGGAGCAGTGATTGATTTTCAGAGGCGGACAGTTTCTATCAGACCGCCAGGGCAGGAGGCCTTCTTATTTGAGGCAGCTAGGA
>KQ993933.1:14325-37359 GCA_001598015.1 Dorcoceras hygrometricum
TACCCGTACCTTGAGTAATCATCGGTAAAGGTGATGAAGTATGTGTGGCCGTATTTTACCGATACTAAATGGGCCGCACACATCAGTATGGATCAAATCCAATAGGCCTTGGGCACGTTCACCCTTGCCCTTGAAGGGTTGCTTGGTCATTTTTCCTTTCAGACAGGACTCACAAGTCGGTAGGGAGTTGATGTCTGACAAATCAAACAAGTCACTCCTAACTAGCTTGTTCATCCTACTTATGGAAATGTGACCTAGCCTAGCGTGCCAAAGTTGTGCTGGGTTTAAGTTATCGTGTTTCCGTTTAATCGTTGTTGTGTGTGTTTCGACATCGCGAGTTGGAACGTCTTTTAATTTTAAGGTGTACAAATCGTTTATGCGTTCCCCAATTCCAATTAAACATTCATTCTTGTAAATATTGCAAATCGAATTAGCAAACATACAAGAATATCCATCTCTATCTAGCATAGGAATAGAAATAATGTTTTTAATTAATTCAGGAACAAATAAAACGTCTCGTAGCAACAACTTAAAATCTGAAGATAGAAATAAAACAATATCCCCTATAGCTACTGCAGCAACCCTTGCTCCATTGCCTAGCCTCAAGTGGGTCTCACCCTCTCTAAGACGTCGACTTCTTGTCATCACCTGCAAATCATTGCAGATATGAGATCCACATCCGGTATCAAGTACCCAAGAAGTTGAATTTAGAGACATGTTTATTTCAAGATAGAACATACCTTTCGCAGTTCGCAACTGCTCGAGGTACTCCTTGCAGTTCCTCCTCCAATGCCCAGCTTTGTGGCAGTGGTGGCAAACATCCTCATGCTTGTTTGGTTTGGAAGCCTTTGCCTTTGGCTTCTTGGCGGACTTTTCTTCCTTCGCAGGAGCAGAACGGTTCTTGCTCTTGCGTCTGGGCCCCTTCTTCGCAGAGGAAGAAGAACCCAGAAGGAGGACGAGTTTGTCCTTCTTTATGGTCCCCTCAAACACTACGAGCATGTTAACCATCTCTTCAAGGGTGGCTTACAGCTTGTTCATGTTGAAGTTGACCACAAAGGGTTCAAATGCAGTGGGTAGCGAGAGGAGAAGTACATCCACTGACAGCTCGTGTGGAAGTGCAATATCAAGGCCCGACAGCTTTTCAACGAGCCCAATCATACGAACCCCATGCTCGCGGACCGAAGTCCCATCGCACATGCGGCTCGTCATCAGCTCCTTGACAGCCGTGAACCTCTCATGTCGAGAGTTCTCCCCGTACAGCTCTTTGAGATGATGAATTATGTCAGCAGCATATTTTGTTTTCTCAAAACGCCGTTGCATTTCATTGGACATCGATGCCATCACATAGCACCGAGCTTTAACCTCGTCGTCCCACCATTGTTTAAGCGTTACCAGCTCCTCAGGGCTGATATCGGCAGGGGCAAACTTCTGAGCACTCTTCTCTATCGCATAGAGAAGTTTCTCCGAGGCCAATACAAGATTGAGGTTGCGGAGCCAGTCTTGGTAGTTCAGACCGATGAACTTGTTGCTATCCAGTATAGCAGCGAGCGGGTTTCTCATCGAAACCATTTTATAAGCAGTTATACTGAGAGGAAAACAGACATGCATTACTGACTATATAAAAATAAACGCTAAGACATAAAACATGGTCATTTAGTTTTATGAATTACCCTCCCACTATTTTAACGATTTCACCACCCTCTAATGAAATCGAGAAAACAGGTTTCTTTAGTGGGTACACGGAGCCCAATCAAGCGATCATGGACCCGAATAATATCAGCCATCCATGACCCCCAAAAGGTAGTTTCCGATTGCAGCCGGTGCAACCTCCATGTATTCACCTCACGTCCAGTAAGGGCCCAATAATATGACGCCGTTTACTATCACGTGTCAAGACTGACCCATCAATTTTGAGTCGTGAAGGACGGTCCCCTTAACGTCCCCCAATAATATGAGCCAACGTTAAAGGGAGTTCCAACCGACTCACAACAGTTGTCAATGGCGTGGACAGCTTTCCGGTATACATGACCCCCTCAATAATATGAGCCGGGCCATGTATACGGGTAGCATCGACGTACACCCATTGTTGATGGAAGGTAGGGTTAATTTAAACAATTTTAAATACCCTTTTGTTTATCGAATAAACATTTTATCTTGATATAAGTTTTAAATTCAAATTTAAAACGAGGGATTTTATTTTTGAAAAATTTGGTCTCATGCATATTTAAATCTAATTTAAAACATGCAAACATGCGGATTCAATTACACTATATATCAACATATATAAAAGTAACATTGGGATGATCGATCGCAAGAGCTATGCGGTCCGTGGTTGCCAGCCACGGACCTGGGTCAAATCCTAGGGGTAATGCAATATGCAATGCAATCCTATTACAAAGCTTTCCGGTTTTACAGATCTTCGGTCTTCAATATCTTGATCGTCATCTCCACCATCTTCGGATGTCCTCCCACTAAATCTAGTAATTTACATTTAAATTAACTATGACAAATAAGGGATACATTTATCAAGGGATGGGAACGGGCCACAAACAGGCCCACTTTAAATGATAATCAAATATATAAAAACCGAAATCAAATAAAACCTATTGCATACACCTAACACATTGGGCACGGCTCTCGATCACCCCAATCATGCAATTAATCTAATTAACATGCATAATTAAATAATCTAATTATTTATCGTAAAATCATATTCTAATTACGAAATCGTATTTTATAATAAAATCGCATTTTGCCGATAAAACAAATTTTAATCAACAAAATCATATTTTATTACAAAATCATATTTCATAGGCGCCGTGACTTTCTCCAAAGATTTTTGTTCGTTTCAATCGATCTGAAAATTCAATTTGATACAATAAGGCAATTCGTATCGATCATATCCGAAAAACACTGGCTCTGATACCACTGTTGGGGATCCGGATCCGACCCCCCGGCGAGGCAGCGGAAGAACATAGAATAAAAGCCGGGAGACGATCAATACAAAGAAATACAATAACAGTTATTGACATACATAGGGCGTTCAAAACGAATACCTTGCTGGCACTTGTGCCTGGCTCCAACCGGAATTACAAGAACCCGGCTCTTCTCGATAGATTGCGGTAGATATCGCCAATCCGGTCCACGACCAGAAACGAGACTCCTTCGTCAGCCTGCACTAGAAGGACTGACGAGATCAGCACGAACGGATTCTCCTCGTCGAATTTGCCGGAAACGATTTTCCGGCGAAGATGGACGGCGGCGGCGGCGGCGACTTGTGAGAGGAGAGGAGGGGCGGCGGTTTCTAGGTTTAGGGTTAGAGAGGTTATGATTTGATTGTGTTAAGTCTTGGTTTTAGCTTAATTAAATAAGCTTAAGAGTTGGACTTGGACCGGCCCAACGGGCCCGGGTCCAACGATTAACATTCAGTTCATCTCCACCACCGAGACTTCATCGTAACTCCGATCGCCGATCAGATCGGACCGATCGATTCAGTTTCCAAAACTGAATAATATGATCTGAAAAACCATTTTTCAGAACCCAGTGCAAAATGACCGTTTTGCCCCTCAACAGCGGGAAACCCCGGTTTGACCCCTGTTGACTTTTAGGAAGTCGCACTTCCCGAAATCCTCTTCTCGTGCTCAACACATTGAGCTGAGTATCCGTGCGGGAATCTCGAATCTAGTACTTGTGTGACCCTCAATGGTTCAGGGATACAGCTAGCCGTGGGCCCACAACCATTGTGGCTCCGGAATCCCAATTCCGGACTTACCCATCGGATCATGGTAAAGCGTCTAGCAACATCGCCACATGATCCCCTAGGTATCACTGATAGTGCCTGCAAGAACCAGTCAGTCGTGGTTAGCGTACTGTACGGTCCTTTCAATCCATATATCCCGATCAGATCAACGACCATTGGTAAATCGAGAGTCGCTATAGATCCCATAGCTATGCATACATCTTGGAGATCGAATAGTGACATAGCGAGTGTAACTAGGTAAACACATTTACCTAAAACACTTCTAGTACTCTGGCCAGAGATTTATACACTATTATCTCCTCAGATAGCATAGGATATCCACGCATGTCTGCGAGCGGTGAATCCTCGACAACGATGCATCGACTCCTACATGCATCGGGGTCTCACCCAATCCCGACGCAGTGAGTCGGCAAACGGGTCAAAGTGAGATGCCTATCATGTAGAGTCTCAATGATGTTTCGAGTCGTGAGGACTAATCAGTACAACCAAGACCTCGGACTTATCCACTCGACAAATGGTAACCATTTGGAAAGTCCGAACGAGGGTAGTTCGATAGATCACCAGGTCACTATCTATCTGCATGCTCAGAACATCACAATGTTCCCTACCAATGAAACATGGTACTTCGCATCGCAGATACTAGTCTCGAACTCGGGCGGCCTTATCCTCATTTTGACAGCCCAATCGACTAGGAACATGTTCAGAATACACAGCGACTATTAGATGTGTTTCATGATAGCCGTCATACCCACTATCACATCTAACATACGCTTTAGTGCATTCTAGGTCTTTACTCAAATGAAACATGGTACTTCGCATCGCAGATACTAGTCTCGAACTCGGGCGGCCTTATCCTCATTTTGACAGCCCAATCGACTAGGAACATGTTCAGAATACACAGCGACTATTAGATGTGTTTCATGATAGCCGTCATACCCACTATCACATCTAACATACGCTTTAGTGCATTCTAGGTCTTTACTCAACGCAATTGTAAATCATTACACACATAATGAAAGTAAAGAACGCCAGATAAAAAGAATGCGAATATCATATATATAAAGATTGTTTTATGCAAGAGTCTATAAACCCACACGCCACAAGTTGGCTAGTCGGGCATCTACTCTAACAAGCTGGTGGTGCCCCAGGAGGTGGTTGAGTATCCCAATAGCGTATAGCATATTTATATGTATCAGTACAGTTAGCCAGGGGATGCCCTGCGCTTTGTCGTTGTATTTTGTTGGAGTCTGATACATGTTGTTGTGGTTATGCCATACTGTGCATTGTTGGCTGGTAGCCGCGTTTGGTTGTTTTTATAAACTCAGATATATTTTGAGTATCGTATTATTTTAAATTATATTGTTTTAACAGTCAGGCCAAAAGCGAAAATTTTACCCGCTTTTTGATAGCTTCCGTGTGTGTTTGTATGATTTTACTCTGTTGAGAGCACGAGGCCTGACAAGCTGGAACTACATGATCTATTTTCCAATCTTAAAGCTTACGAGTTTGAATTGGAGACAAGATCTGAATCTGGACCCTCAACATCTCAACCAACCAAAGCACTGGCGGCCACAACATCTGAACAGTGCTCTCCAAGCACTAGCAAGACGGCTGATCAACTCAGCGATGATGTCATGTCCCTCTTCGTTAAGAAGTTTAGGAAATATTTGAGAAGATCCTACAACCCTTCTAGTCCTTATAATAATATCCATAAAAATGATAAAGTTGCATCTGATATGAATTGTTTTAATTGTGGACGTCCAGGGCACTTTGTAGCTGATTGCAACAGGCCCAAGAAGGAAGACAAATATAGAAGAGATGAAAAGAAGGAGGATCGATACAAACGAGATGAGAATACTGATGAGAGAACGGTCGACAGATCCAAGGATAGATCCAATGATAGACGGATGAGGACACGAGGCGATAAAATACCCAGCCGCAAGAATGATCGCAAAGTGCTGATGGCTGAGGAAAGCACCAAAAGCTGGGCAGATACTGATTCAGATTCTTCATCCAGCAGTTCCTCATCAAGCGATAGTGAACAGGAGGAAGTTCACTGTCTCATGGCTGACCAGACATCTGATGATGAGGTACTTGATTTCGCTAATATTGAATTTACACGAGAAGACCTTATCGATGAACTTAATGATATGGTCAAAGAGTACAAGAAGCTTTCTCACTCATTTGAGGAAATCAAAGCTGAAAACAAAAGTCTGAAAAACAGTTCAATTGAATCAAGCACTGACACGCTTGATGACATTGACAGTTTGAAGACTGAGTTGAGTAAGCTGATGATGGAAAATGAACTATTGAGAAATGAATCTAGTGAGCTCAAAGCTGAAATTGAAAAATTAAAATTTGACAATGAGCTCCTGGACAAAGTATTCTGCTTCTCTTGATAATCTGTTTGGAATTCAGAAGCCAGCGAGTGATAGAACTGGCTTGGGTTTCAATAGTAGTGAAAGCAGTGAAGGAGAAACAAGTACTCAATCACAGCCGGTGTATGACAAGTTCAACAAGATGAGCTTTGTCAAAGCCAACATGATATATGACTGCTGTGAGTCGATGACATATAATGACCAGACCTCTCAGAAGTTGAACCATAAAGGAAAAGCTGGTATCGGCTTTCAAAGATCTGAGAATTCCAAGCACAACTGGCTAAAGAACAAATTGGACAAAGACAAAGCGAAAACTGGTTCTAAGTCGTTTGTTCCTAACCAGCCAAGGCGCAATTCAACGAAGGTAAAATTTGGTTGGAGAAAGGTTCAGCCGAGGAGGGATCTAAATGGTCAAAATATAAAATCAACACTCAATAGATCTCACCATAATTTTGCACACACCCTCACGGACTCTAGTACTGGAAAAACTGTCAAGGTAATTCAAGTATGGTTCCCGAAAGAGGTAATCCAATCTAGACCCAAGTAAAATTGGGTACCAAAAGCTGTTTTTATGATTGCAGGACAACAGGTACGAACCAGCTGATGTATCAACTTTGTGGTATCTGGACAGCGGCTGTGCGCGACACATGACAGGAAACCAAAAGCTGCTATCAGACGTCATACCTCACAAAGGAGCAAAAATCGTGTTTGGTGATAACGCATACGGTAAAACTGTGGGTAAGGGTAAGCTTATCCACGGTAACATCTCTATTTCATACATCTTAGTTGTTGATAATTTACGTTATAATTTGATTAGCATTAGTCAGCTATGTGACAAGGGTTACATAGTTAAGTTTCAACAACACACCTGCATAGTTCAGAGTGCAAATGGTCTGATTGTATTGGTAGGTAAACTTTCGGGGAATACCTACATAATCGATTGGTCAGAGCAGTTGAAATCTGAACAGTTGTGCCTTGCAGCTAACTCTTCCAAGAGTTGGCTGTGGCATCAAAGAATGAATCATCTAAACTTCAAAATACTTGCCAAATTGAGTCAACATGATATGGTTTCTGGTATGCCAAAAATCAATTTTTCTAAGGACAAGGTTTGTGCCGCTTGTCAGTTGGGAAAGCAAATTAAATCAACTTTCAAAAAGAAAGGCGGTAAACGTTCTTCCCGTAGCTTAGTGCTTTTACATATGAATCTTTTTGGTCTATACCCGTAACTAGCTTAGGGGGAACGAACTAAATCCTTGCAGTTGTTGATGATTTTACAAAATATACTTGGGTGCTGTTTTTAAAAGAAAAATCTGAAACCGCAGACCAGCTGATACGCCTTTTAAAACATTTGCAAAATGACAGATCTTGTTCAGTCAACCTAATAAGAAGTGATCGTGGTACTGAGTTTTTAAATCAAAAATTGACTTCTTATTTGGAAGACTTAGGGATAAAGCATGAGCTTTCAGCAGCTAGAACTCCTCAGCAGAACGGGTTAGCTGAAAGGAGAAACCGTACTTTAAAAGAAGCTGCTAGGTATATGATTGCTTATTCCGGTGTTTCGCACAAATTTTGGGCACAAGGATTTAACACAGCGTGTTATACTCAAAACAGATCTATGATTAATAGGATGCACGATAAAACCCCATATGAGTTCTGGAATGGCAAGAAACCTGATATATCTTATTTCAGGGTGTTTGGGTGCAGATGTTTTATTCATAATAATGGCAAAAAGCACCTAACAGCCTTTGAACCAAAATCTGATGCAGGTATCTTTTTAGGATATTCAGCTGTTAGCAAATCTTATCGCATATTCAACAACAGAATTCTAACAGTTGAAGAATCCGCTCATGTGGTTTTCGATGAAACAAGCTTCAGATCCAACTCAGCTGCAAGATTAAATGATTTGTGTTCACGTCTGGAATCAACAAGCCTTGAGGAATCAGACGACGACGTGCCACAAAGATATTCAGCTAAGACACAACAGATGCTGGACACACCGCACAAAAATATTCAACAAGATCTGACAGGTAATCCAGTAGTCATCGATTTAACTAATGATGACTCTATACAGGAACAGATCTTCCCAAGTGTGCCAGCTGCTGGAGGTGAAGCGACCAACGATCAACCAGACGTCGCTCAATCATATGTTGTCCAACCAGACGTTGCTCGATCAGATGTTGCGCAAGCAGGTTCCACTATTCATAAATCAACATCTGATGCACAAGACGCAAGCGTTTATCAATTGGCACCTGGATCAACATTTGTACAACAAGGCACGAGCACATCATATCAATCGGAATCAAGACCAACATCTGGACAACCAGTCTCAAGTGATCATCAATTGGTATCAGAGCCAATGTCACGGGTTCGATTCCCATTGATTGCAAGGAGTGCAATTATTGGGAGGGGTATTGTTGAGGTGCAATAATTGCCCCTGCTAGATAGAGAGATCGAAATATGGCGCTTTTGTTGCTATACGATTTAAAAGATTGGAGTTGCACCGTTACCACTAGCTATAGCTTTTGGTAAAGCGGCAAGCACTCGGTCCTACAAGTACAGTGTCTCATGGCAGATGACACTGAAGAGGTATTTGATTTCTCAAATCCTGAATTTACACGAGAGGATCTTGTCACCGCACTAAACAAAATGGTCTTGAATATAAGAAACTTTCTCAATCATTCACGGAGTTTAAGGCTGAAGAAGAGAGTTGTGCAACAAGCGCTAAGTTATTTGGCTCAGGTGCTATGCAGGCAGCTCTAGGTAAGCTTAAAAATGAGAATGCCGAGTTGAAAAATAGGTCAGAAGAGTTACTCTGTGAAAATCACCGATTAACTGAAATAATAAACTCCTGGACAAAATCATCTGTCTCATTACAGAAACTGCAAGGAGTTACTAAACAATTTGGTGATAAAACTGGATTAGGGTACTCCAGCTATGAAAGCAGTACCTCAGAAATCGGCAGCAATCCAAGGCAAGGAGAAACAAAGTTTAAGACAATCAACTTTGTAAAATCTAGCCGGGAACAGATTGCTGAAGAAAATTCTGGTGATAATGTGATGGTAGATAAGTCCTTGATCCGGCAAGGAAGATTTTGTGGGTTAGGATATACTGCTCCTGAGAGCATCGGGAGAGCTGGTTAAACAAAAAAATTGAATTTATAAAAGGAAAGCCTAATTTCTACAAAATAAACCAGCTCAACCAATCTTCAGCTAAGGATAACTGTACAAATCACACTATCTAAAATCCAGCTCCAGAAACTCTTATGCTACCTATCAAAATCACACCAGAACAAACTACAAACACAGATCAAACAAAAGCTTTGATGTACACACTGGTAAATGGATTAGGATTATCCAAGTATGGGTTCCGAAAGGTCTAATCAAACCTGGACCCAACTGAATCAAAGGGTACCAAGTTGCATTAATTTGTGATTGCAGGAATGAAAGACATCAAGACTGAAGCAGTCTACATGGTATCTGGACAGTGAATGTGTAACGACCGGAATTTTCTTAAAAGAAATCAAGAATTTTGGGTTCGAATTGAAAGACCCAAAGATTTCGATCTTAACAAACATAAAAGTCGTTACTAAAATTCTGGACTAAATTGCGAATAAACACAATTCATGATTGCTGAAATGCGAAATGAACGAAACAATGACGTGAGCAGAAGTAGAACCAAAATCTGGTAAACACTTTTCATGACAAATGAAGAAAATCATATGTAAGAGTGTAGAAAGACACGGAGCTAAAACACCAGCTGAACATAATAAAATACGCGGAAGTGATACTACATCTGATAGTAATACGAATGAACTTGCATATATCTTTACACCAGAAGTTCGTACAGATATCTACAAAAATAAGGAACTAGAAATCTGTTAACATACAAAACTATAACTAAGGTTCTGTACATCAAAATCTGAAAGGAACAACGGAAGATGTCCATGATAAACACATCATCCGATCAGCTACTCCCCATCCAGCTTCCTACAGCTCATTACCTGCACTCAATGAAAACTAGTGAGCCAAAGGCTCAGCAGGTAAAATCTGGAATAACGAAATCATGCAATAGAAGCTGATACTGTAACTGGAATCTGAAATCTGAATACGCTTAAGAATGAACAAGCGCTATACATAACTGAGGGATCTGGAAGAAACTGAAAGCATAAAACATAAACAATTCTGAAATCATTTTCTTTAAACATCTCTAGAGCTGTGTTTAAAATCACACTTGCGCTCTTCTTTCATTTTCTAAAATTATGACAACACTTTAAACATTTGGTTCAATTTGTTTGATCAAACTCCTGATATCAGTCTCTTACCACTATGGCTCATGGTGAAGGGATATACAGATCCGTCGACCTATACACCTGATCCTTCCTCTGTTGAAAGGGCACACGGTTTGTCAGCCGCGCACTCACCCTTCCTCTGGAGACCCTCTTTGTTGTCATAACTTAAAACATTTTCTAAAACATTGTTCTGCTTTTTCTTTTCTTTCTTAAAATCTGTTTTCTTTCTCTCTTGTACGAATTACTGGTTTTTCTTTTGTCTAATGATGTTCTGGAACTTCAAGGGATTTCTCTGTGAAACTTGTGAAGATGAAAACTGAATAAAAGCTCTCAAATCTGATCAATTGAAATGATTGAATCTTTTGAATTGAAGCGGAAATGAATAAGGAATTCAAATCTATGCTTTCTGTATCAATTGAAGAAGTATTGAAGACACAGAGGATGAAATCTGAATTAGACGTAAGAGTCTCAACGAGGAAGAAACAAATCAAACTTTGGTTGGTCAACTCAGATGTCAACGCAACTTAAACAAGGACTTTCAGACGTTGAACAAATAACGAATACCTCAGACGTCTGAACAAAACAACGGCTGAATTCAACTAGTGCAACAGCTGACAACGAAATAATGCAACAGCTGAAAACCAACAGCTGATGAAAACAACACAACAGCTGACGATAGTCGAACACAAAGCAACAGCTGAACATGAAATAGTGCGACTGCTGATAGAAACTACTGAACGCAAACAATGCGACAGCTGAAATCTATACTTAGAATATTTTCACCCAAGAAATATCAGTCGTGGTATAAGAACCAGATTTCAGACATAACCGTGTGGAAAAACATGAAATACAACGGTTTCCTTCGTCTGAAGAATTCAAAATATCTCAAAAATTTCTGGAAATAATCGAATAAGCTACTTGTAAGAAACTTAGATGGAATTTCTGAAGAAAACTCAAGAAACTACTGGATGAACATCACCAAACCATTTTCTAAAATATTTCTGGATCAAAATACAGTAAAACGCAACTTTCATATAAACAGAGCATAAACTTTTCTGGTTTTGAAGAACAACCGGAGTTTTTTCCATAATTTAAAATCTCATATAAACATGCAAACAGAACGGAATATATGCTTTCACTGAGTGAGCAAGAAACAGAGTTTACTTGCCTGAATTCTTGAACACAAATCACAGTAGAAATTCAGCAAATCACCAACACTCCGATCGCCTCCTTCAAAAAGCTTTAAAAGACTTTTTCTCGGTTTCTTTGTAACGCCTCAAAATCCCAAAGAACCACAAATTGATTAGCCTTTCTTTCCAAGGGCTGTTTCGAGTTTAAGCATTCAGATTTCAGTATAAATCTGATTTCCTTTTTCTTTTTCAGATTTTAGCAACTGCAGGAGGTTTCGGAAGGATTTCTCCCAAGCACAAATCTGTTAGAATCCATACTTGTCCTTTCGAAAATAAAATGAGATCTTTTAAAAGGGAGCTATGTTTTAAAGTGTTGCACCAAATTTACAAATCAAAATAGTAGTGGGGAGTTTCTATAAATCTTCTGAAAGAAGGACAGGAGTTGGCACGGCAGCCATGCCTACTCAAGTGTTTTTACCTACTACTTAATCATTCTCCCTTGTATAAAATGATTAACGTAAGTTTCTGGGTTCATTTTGGTTGCACTTAAAACTTTTAGTTCCTCTAAAGATAAGCAGTTCTTCTGTGTGCTTGTGGATACTTCCCACCGTGATCATCTGTGTGTTGCGATCTTCATTTCAGGCAAGTAAATCTAATTATTTCTGTATTGAGAAAACTTATATTGCTTCGTTGTTTTCTGTAAGTGCTTGCCTGTTCAGTTTCAGTTTAGCTTTTCATAATGTTTGGAGTTGAGCTATGGATTCATTGCTTGATGCTGTAGTTTTGAGGAAACTCACCAGAAAGTTTAACCAGCAATGGTGTTTTTAAAAATATACTGAGTTGTACAGATTCCAGGTAAGAAGCCAAGAGAAGTCCTCGTTTTCCTAAGTACTGTGAAGACTCTGGACATTGAATCTAAACGAATAGGCAACGCTGGTTAGATCGGAAGCAAGTTCTGGTTGGATAAGCGAAGCCAGTTTGTTTAGAATCTGTCTGAGTCGAAGCAGTATTTCGTGTTCCTAAGCCAAGTGTTTCTACGCGTAACTTGTCTTTAACCAAATCTGTTGTTGAGTTGCTCACAGCTGAGTAATCTGCCAAAATCTGAAACACTTTCTATAAGCTCCTATTATCGTTTTCGCATTAATATATGTCTTGCTTGGTCAAAGCTGTTTTTTTTCTAAGAACCAAGATCTTTTTCTACTATTATAATCCGTGTTCCTTAGCCAAAGCTGTTGCTTACATCCGTTTCCAGTGAGATCTGTTTTCTAGTGAGATCTGTCTTCCAGTGAGATCTGTTTTCTAGTGAGATATGTCTTCCAATGAGATCTGTTTTCTAGCGAGATCTGTCTTCCAGTGAGATCTGTTTTCTAGTGAGATCTGTCTTCCAGTGAGATCTATTTTCTCGCGAGATCTGTCTTCCAGTGAGATCTGTTTTCTAGTGAGATCTGTCTTCCAGTGAGATCTGTTTTCTCGAGAGAGATATGTTTTCATGAAATCTGATTTCCTAATACCACGTCAGTTTTTCACTCTCGAGTTGATTCATTCAGAGCTGGCCCTCAGCTCCGAGTCCAACTGTACATTCAGTAGTGCTTTTTAAATAAAAATGAATTTCATAGCGGTGAATCTACCATATTTCAGTAATCGACTTTTGATCAAGAGCTAGTATAAAGTTATCCCAGAAAAGAAGTAAAGTTCAGACTTCATATTTATGGCATAGGGGACCCGATCAATTGTGAAGGGGCAGAATTACAGTAGGACCGTAATCCCTTCATGGAAGGACTGGATTATGGAAATGTTGTAATCCCTTCACAGAGAGTTACTGATCAGTTAACATGCTTCATGCACAAGGACCACCAGAGAGCCTCTAGACCATAATTCAACCAGTATAAGCAATTCAGATTCGAGCTTCGAGTTGTCCTTGAGTAGAGAGTTTTCAGATTTCTTTCCTGCATTTTATGTGATTTTGTTATCCTCAGTTTACTTGTTGAGCCCCTAGGTTCACTAGTTTTCTCAATGAAGGTGAGGCTTCTCAGGAGCAGGCGGGTGGTGCGAGTTGATTCGGATTGGAGGAATGTGTTTGTCGAAGGCCAGCGTTTCAGCAGAGTCTTATCTTTTATTGTTTTGGATCTTTTGTTAACTGTATTAAGATCTGTTGCAACAATTGAGAACTTATATAGAGTTGTAATATCGCAACTTTGCATTATTGAATAGAGATCTGTTTGACAAACTGTTACTTCCATTTTCCTTTGGCGCCATTAGTTTGTTTCAGCTTACTAAATCGAATTTGATCCTTCTATTTTTTTTTATTATGAATTTCGAATTTTCCTATTCCGATGACTCCCTTGGGTTTGGGCGTCACAACTTGGTATCAGAGCAATGGTTCTGAGATAAACACATCTTCCCAGTCTGGAGCAGCTTTCATCGTCCGTATCTCCTGGTTTGTGAGTTTTATTTATGATAAGAGTCCTTTCTCTTTCGAGTTTTGATTTTTATTTTGTGGTGCATTTTGGGCTATGGATTAAGATGTCAGGAAGAGGGAGAGGTAGAAGAAGCAACCTAGATGATGAAACCAATTCAGATAGTAATGCTCGTATTGCCCAACTCCTAGAGCTGTTTGTAGAGCAATCCGCCCGAGGCAACGGCCAATCTTCTAGTAGCAGGGGCCCGCATTATGATGATTCCCATGAGAGGTTTCGAAGATAGAAACCGCAGGAGTTTAGTGGTACTACAGAACCGCTGGTTGCTGAGAGTTGGATTAAATCCATGGAAGTTATTTTTGAGTACCTTCAGATTCCAGACTTGGATAGGCCAAGGTGCGCCATCTATATGCTAAGAGGTGACGCAATGATCTGGTGGGAGGGGGCGAAGTTGTCTGTAGACTTGGCGAATCTCTCGTGGGAAGAGTTCAAACGAGTATTCTTTGAGCAGTACTTTACTGCGAATAAGAGGTCTGAGTTGAAACGAGAGTTTTTTACTTTGAAGAAAGGGAGTTTAACTGTGCAAGAGTACATCCAGAAGTTTGAGAGAGGCTGTTATTTCATACCTCTTATAGGGAGGGACCCTGAGGAGAAGCTGAACCACTTCGTGGAAGGGTTGAGACCTACATTTAAGTTGAATGTTAGGTTAGCAGGACCTAGATCTTATAGGGAAGCAGTAGACAAGGCCTTGCGAGTGGAGAAAGATTGGAAAGATGTGGAGCAGGAGAGACAGCAGAGGAGGCAATCCTTTCAGCAGGCAGATTCGAGGCCGTTTAAGAAGCAGAATAAAGGCCAACAGCGACCTCAAGAGCCAAAACCTATTCCAGCTCAACCTATCAGTGCTGTACCAGCTGGTAATAGCAAGCCAGTTTGTCCCAAATGCCATAAGAATCACTCGGGACAATGTAGAGCTGGCCAGAGTGGATGTTACAAATGTGGTGCTCAAGGCCACATCTCCAAGTTCTGTCCCCAGTCGAAACATTTGGTGCCCAATAGAGCTTACGTCATGACATCTGAACAAGATAAACCGGATTCCACGGTGATGACGGGTAAGATTGTGGTTGCTGGTTTGTTTTCCTTTGCCCTGTTAGATTCAGGTGAGACCTATTCCTTTATAGCTGAAGGCTTTGCTAAGAAGTTATTTTGTAAGCCAGAGAGATTGCATATGGGCTATTGCGTAACTGTGCCATCAGGAGAAGAGCTGATATCTCGTGACATCTATCGTGACTTAGAGCTTGAACTTCAAGGACATGTAGTTACCGTCAATTTGATTGTTTTACCCATGCCTGAATTCGATTTTATTTTGGGGATATATTGGTTGTCTAGATATGGAGTAGTAGTCGGATTTAAGCTTAGGATAGTAGTTGTGAATCTATCCACAGGGTCCCAGATTTCATTCAGATGTGACCACCATCAGGGAGTTCCTCGCTTAATTTCAGCTTTGAAGGCCCAGCGATGTTTAAGGAAAGGTGCAGTAGGATTCCTTGTAAGTTTATCTTCTCTAGCTATTTCTAGTAAACCTAGACTTTCATATGTGGAGGTGGTGAGCTAATTTCCAGAAGTATTTCCAGAAGATATCAGTGGGTTACCACCAGACAGAGAGATCGAGTTTGCCATTGACTTAGTGCCTGGAGCAGCTCCAATTTCCAAACCTCCCTATAGGCTCGCTCCTGCAGAAATGAGAGAGCTGAAAGAGTAGATTCAAGACCTGATGGATAAGTGATTTATTCGACCTAGTACATCCCCCTGGGGAGCACAAGTTTTTTTTGTTAAGAAGAAGGATGGGAGTTTTCGATTGTGTATAGATTACCGAGAATTGAATAAGCTGACCATTAAGAACAAATACCCTTTACCCAGAATTGAAAATTTGTTCGATCAGTTGAAGGGAGCAGCAGTGTTCTCTAAGATAGACTTAAGATCTGGATACCACCAATTGAAGATTAAGGAGTCCGATGTTTATAAGACGGCTTTTATGACAAGATATGGTAAGACCTGATGGATAAGTGATTTATTCGACCTAGTACATCCCCCTGGGGAGCACAAGTTTTTTTTGTTAAGAAGAAGGATGGGAGTTTTCGATTGTGTATAGATTACCGAGAATTGAATAAGCTGACCATTAAGAACAAATACCCTTTACCCAGAATTGAAAATTTGTTCGATCAGTTGAAGGGAGCAGCAGTGTTCTCTAAGATAGACTTAAGATCTGGATACCACCAATTGAAGATTAAGGAGTCCGATGTTTATAAGACGGCTTTTATGACAAGATATGGTCATTACGAGTTTTTGGTGATGCCTTTTGGGTTAACAAATGCTCCATCTATTTTTATGGATCTGATGAATAGAGTTTTTTAGCCCTTTTTGGATCGATTCCTAATAGTGTTTATAGACGATATCCTAGTATATTCCAAGAACAGCTCTGAGCATGCTAGTCAGCTTCGTATAGTGTTGCAAATTTTGAAGGATAAGAGGTTGTTTGCTAAGTTTAGCAAATGTGAGTTCTGGTTGGAGAAAGTTGCGTTTCTATGACATATTATTTCGAAAGATGGTTTAGAAGTCGATCCAGCGAAGGTAGAAGTTGTGCGAGACTGGCCTGTACCAAGATCTGTTTCAGAAGTAAGGAGCTTTTTGGGACTTGCTGGATATTACAGACGGTTTATTCAAGGATTTTCAAGGACAGCAGTTCCATTGACAACGCTGACCAGGAAGCGAGTTAAATTTGAATGGACTTCCAGATGTCAGCAGAGTTTTGAAAATTTGAAAAAATCATTGATAGAGGCTCCAGTTTTAACCATGCCTTCTGAACAAGGGAATTTTGTGATCTTCACCGATGCTTCTAAGTTAGGATTAGGAGCTGTTTTGATGCAGAATCAAAGGGTGATAGCTTATGCCCCCAGACAACTGAAGAATCATGAGAGGAATTACCCCACGCATGATTTAGAATTAGCAGCTGTGGTTTTTGCCCTTAAGATCTGGAGACATTATTTGTACGGGGAGAAGTCTGAGATTTTTACGGATCACAAGAGTTTTAAGTACTTCTTTACTCAGAAAGAGTTAAATATGATACAGAGAAGGTGGCTAGAGCTAGTTAAAGATTACGACTGCACTATCAGCTATCACCCTGGAAAAGCCAACGTGGTGGCAGATGCTCTTAGCAGAAAATCAATTAGCGTAGCCCAGCTTTCTGTCCAAAGGCCCTTAGCTTATGAAATTGAAAGGTTTGGACTAGAGCTAATTCCTAGTTATAGAAGCGCAGTCCTAGCAGATTTCTCCATTCGACCAAATCTGTTGAATCAGATCCGAGAAGGACAACTATTAGATGAACAGTTGCAGAGATGGGTTAAACAATATTTAGAGCGCGGCAGCAACCTCTACACTTCAGCAGATGGGATTATCAGATTTCATGGTATAATGTGGGTTCCTAGTGTGAACAATTTTAGGTCAGATTTGATGACAAAAGCTCACAGCGCTCCATATTCAGTTCATCCAGGGAGCACTAAGATGTACAAAGATCTGCAAGCTGTACTGGTGGCCAGGCATGAAACGCGATGTTGTTAGATTTTTTTCAGAGTGCCTGACCTGTCAACTGGTGAAAGCTGAGCACCAGAGACCAGCTGGAACGCTTAAACCCCTGCCAATACCAGAATGGAAGTGGGAGAGTATTGAAATGGATTTTGTAGTTGGTTTACCCAGATCTTGATGGCATACAATGGCGGATCCGGATCCCGTTTCCCGAGGGCGCAGCGGAAATCAAAAGTTGCCATGAGAAACGTTCAATACATTCAAATCAATTCAATAAACATTCATAGGGGGTTTATCGAATTGTTACCTTGCTGGCGTCTAGGCGCCTGACTCCGACCAGTTTCACGAGGAAACCGGCACTTCAAACGGTAGGCGGCGGTAGATCGTCAATCAGGTCCACGACCGGAAACAATCTTCCTCCATCAATATGCACTAGAAGATGTGACGGATTTTTGCCACGGACGGAATCACCTCGAAAATCTGATCGGAACAAGTCCGACCACCCTATGGACGACGGCGAAGCGGCGGCACTACGACGGAGGAGCGGCGGCCGTGAGGTGGAGGAGAGAAGGGGCGGCCGATCTATGATTTGGAGGCTAGGGTTTGTGTAATGTGTCTTATGATTAAGCCCTAAACCAACTTAACTTAATAAAGATGGTAGATGGACTTGAACCGGCCCAATGGACTTGGGTCATACCCAGGTCCATATGAACATTCGGTTCATTTAAATCACTGCGGTTTCATCATAACTCCGATCGACGATCAGATCGGATCGATCGACTCAGTTTCCCAAACTGAACGTTATGATGTGAAAAACAATTTTTCAGATTACCTAGTCCAAAATGACAGTTTTTCCCCTCGACAGTGGAAATCGCAATTTCACCCCTGTTGAATTTTAGGAAGTCGCACTCCCTAAAATCCTCTTCCTATGCTCAACACATTGAGCTCAGTTTCCGTGCGGGAATCATGAATCCAGCACTTGTGTGACCCTCAATGGTTCAGGGATACAGCTAGCCGTGGGCCCACAACCATTGCGGTTCCGAGATCACAATTTCGGACTTGCCCATCGGATCATGGTAAAGCGCCTAGCAACATCGCCCCATGATCTCCTAGGTATCACTGATAGTGCCTGCAAGAACCAGTTGGTCGTGGTTAGCGTACAGTACGATCCTTTCAACACATATAACCCGATCAGATCAACGATCATTGGTAAATCGAGAGTCGCTAAAGATCCGATAGCTATGCATACATCTTGGAGATCGAATAGTGACATCGCGAGTGTTACTAGGCAAACTTATTTACCTAAAACACATCCAGTACTCTGGCCAGAGATTTATCACACTATTGTCTCCTCAGATAACATAGGATATCCACGCATGAAAGCGAGCGGTGAATCCTCGACAACGAAGCATTGACTCCTACATGCATCGGGACCTCACCCAATCCCGCCACCTAATGACCCCAAGGGAGTCGGTAAACGGGTCAAAGTGAGGCGCCTATCATGTAGAGTCTCAATGACGTTTCGAGTAGTGAGGACTAGTCAGTACAACCAAGACCTCGGACTTATCCACTCGACAAATGGTAACCACTTGGAAAGTCCGAACGAAGGTAGTTCGATAGATCACCAGGTCACTATCCATCTGCATGCTCAGAACATCACAATGTTCCCTACCAATGAAATATGGTACTTCGAATCGCAGATGCTAGTCTCAAGATCGGGCGGCCTTATCCTCATTTTGATGGCCCAATCGACTAGGAACGAATTCAGAATGCACAGTGACTATTAGATGTGTTTCATGATAGCCATCATATCCACTATCACATCTAATATACACTATGGTGCATTCTAGGTCTTTATCCAACGCAATTGTTAACATTATATAACATAATGAAAATAAAGAATGCCATAAATAAATGCGTATTTCATAAATAAATATTGTCATATACAAGATTCTATAAAACCCACACGCCACAAGTTGGCTAGTTGGGCATCTACTCTAAAAATCTCCCACTTGCCCTATAGCCAATTACTCATCAAGCGCAGTCCCATTGTTTCGAGATGTTTTTCAAACAACGGTCATGTCAAGGGCTTCGTAAGTGGATCAGCAACGTTGTCTGCATAGGCGACTCTCTCAACTGCTATGTCACCTCTAGCCACAATATCCCGGATTATGTGGTATTTCCTCATTATATGTTTGGATCTTTGGTGAGACCTAGGCTCCTTTGCTTGCGTAACGGCACCCGTGTTGTCGCAGTACACCGGGACTGGACCAACCCCATCACGAATGACGCCCAACTCTTGTACGAAATTCCTTATCCAAACCGCCTCCTTAGCAGCAGCTGATGCTGCAATGTACTCAGCCTCAGTGATTGAATCCGCGATGGTGTCTTGCTTGGAACTCTTCCAAGAGACAGCACCACCATTGAGCATGAATACAAATCCAGAGGTAGACTTCGAATCATCCACGTCACATTGGAAGCTAGAATCAGTGTAGCCTTCCAATTTTAGTTCACCACCCCCATAGACCATGAACATATTCTTAGTCCTTCGCAAGTACTTAAGAATATCCTTCACAGCCTTCCAATGCAATTGGCCGGAGTTGGCCTGGTAGCGGCTCGTGACACTCAGAGCATATGCGACATCCGGTCTAGTTGAGATCATGCCACACATAATACTACCTATCGCCGAGGCATATGGCACACGTGCCATACTCTCTATCTCCTCATCAGTCTTTGGACACATAGACCTAGATAGAGTAACCCCGTGGCTCATAGGTAGGTGTCCTCTCTTGGACTCTTCCATAGAGAACCTCTTAAGTATGGTATCGATGTAGGTAGCTTGGGTGAGTCCGAGCATCCGTTTAGATCTATCCCGATAGATCTGTATTCCAAGGATATAGGATGCTTCACCCATGTCCTTCATCGAAAATCTGCTAGACAACCATACTTTAGTTGACTGCAGCATTCCTACATCATTCCCAATGAGTAGAATGTCATCAACGTAAAGTACAAGGAATGTCACAGTGCTTTTAAATACCTTCATATATACACATGGCTCCTCGGGATTCTTGATGAAACCAAATTCCTTAATTGTTTCATCGAATATCAGGTTCCAACTCCTCGATTCTTGTTTGAGACCGTAGATCGATCTCTGAAGTTTGCATACCTTATGCTCACTTCCTACAGATGTGAAACCCTCAGGCTGCGTCATAAAGATCTCTTCCTTAATGTTTCCATTAAGGAACGCAGTTTTCACATCCATTTGCCATATCTCATAGTCGTACGATGCGGCTATGGCAAGTAAGATTCTAATTGACTTGAACATTGCGACTGACGAAAAGGTTTCATCATAGTCAACACCTTGCCTTTGAGTGTAACCTTTCACGACCAGTCGTGCCTTGTAGGTCAGTACCTTACCATCAGGCCCAAGTTTTCTCTTGTATATCCATTTACACCCAATAGGAACAATTCCTTCGGGAGGATTAACGAGATTCCAAACTTGGTTCACATGCATTGAGTCAATCTCAGACTGCATTGTTTCAAGCCACAAATTAGAATCAGCATCGGAAATTGCCTCCTTGAAAGTCCTTGGATCACATCCAACAACTTGATCACTTTGATCATCTTCAAGGAGGAAACCATATCTTTCAGGAGCCCTAGGAACCCTTTCGGATCTCCTAGGTGCGACCATTTCTGGTACCGGCTCTTGAGGTGCAGGAGATTCACTTGGTACTTCAGTTGGTTCTCGAACCTCTTCGAGTTCTACTATCTTGCCTTTTCTATCAAGTAGAAATTCCCTTTCCATAAAGGTGGCATTCCTAGAAACAAATACTTTTATTTCGTTTGGATAGTAGAAGTAGTATCCAATGGAATTCTTTGGATACCCAATGAAGTAGCATAAGATGGATCTAGTATCCAGCTTATCTCCCACTGTCTGCTTCACGTAAGCAGGACATCCCCAAATCCTCATGTATGAGTATTTGGGTGGTTTGCCCATCCATATCTCATATGGAGTCTTATCCACTGCCTTGGTGTGGACATTGTTCAACAACATTACCGCCGTTTCGAGCGCATAGCCCCAAAACGAGGTAGGAAGCTCAGTGAAGCTCATCATAGATCGAACCATGTCCATCAAGGTTCGATTACGACGCTCCGCTATACCATTGAGCTGTGGTGTGGTCGGAGAGGTCCACTGCGAGAGAATCCAATTCTCTTTAAGATAGTCTTGAAATTCAGCACTTAAGTATTCACCACCTCGATCGGATCGAAGTGCTTTAATACTCTTGCCTAGCTGTTTTCTACTTCAGCCTTGAATTCTTTGAACCTTTCAAAGGATTCAGACTTGTGCTTCATTAAGTACAAGTACCCATACCTAGAGTTATCGTCGGTAAATGTGATGAAGTATGTGTGACCGTATTTAGTACCAATACTAAGTGGACCACACACATCAGTATGGATCAAATCCAGTAGGCCTTGGATACTTTCAGGCTTGCCCTTGAAGGGCTGTTTAGTCATCTTTCCCTTGAGACAAGACTCACAAGTCGGTAGGGAGTTAATGTCTGACAGATCAAACATGTCACTCCTAACTAACTTGTTCATCCAACTTAGAGAGATATGACCTAGCCAAGCGTGCCAAAGTTGTGCTGGGTTCAAGCTATCGTATTTCCTTTTAATAGTTGTTGTATGTGTTCCCAAATCGCGAGTTGGAACTGGTTTTAATTTTAAGGTGTATAGATCGTTTTCGCGTTCCCCAATACCGATCAAACATTCATTCTTGTAAATATTGCAAATCGAATTGGCAAACATACAAGAATATCCATCACTATCAAGCATAGAAACAGAAATAATGTTCTTTATTAATTCGGGAACAAATAAAACATCTTTCAATAACAATTTAAAATTTGACGATAGAAATAAATAGACATCTCCTATAGCTACTGCAGCAACTCTTGCTCCATTGTCCAGCCTCAAGTGGGTCTCACCCTCTCTAAGATGTCGGCTTCTTGTCATCACCTGCAAATCATTGCAGATATGAGATCCATATCCGGTATCAAGTACCCAAGAAGTCGAATTAAGAGACATATTTATTTCGATATAGAACATACCTTTCGCAGTTCGCAACTGCTCGAGGTACTCCTTGCAGTTCCTCCTCCAGTGCCCAGGCTTGTGGCAGTGGTGGCAAACATCCTCAGACTTGTTCGGCTTGGAAGCCTTTGCCTTGGGCTTCTTAGTGGGCTTTTCCTCCTTCGCAGGGGCAGAACGCTTCTTACCCTTGCGTCTGGGCCCCTTCTTCACAGAGGAAGAAGAGCCCATAAGGAGGACGGGCATGTCCTTCTTTATGGTTCCCTCAAACACGACCAGCATGTTAACCACCTCTTCAAGGGTGGCTAGCCCCTTCTTAGGAAGAAGATCCCATAAGGAGGACGGGCTTGTCCTTCTTTATGGTCCCCTCGAACACGACCAGCATGTTATGTTACTCTTC
>KQ993933.1:64434-94732 GCA_001598015.1 Dorcoceras hygrometricum
CCGCCAGCTTTTCAACGAGCCCAATCATACGAACCCCATGCTCGCGGACCGAAGTCCCATCGTGCATGCGGCTCGTCATAAGCTCCTTGACCGCGGGGAACCTCTCATGTCGAGAGTTCTCCCCATATAGTTCCTTGAGATGAAATAGTATGTCAGCAGCATACTTCGTCTTCTCAAAGCGCCGTTGCATTTTGTTGGACATCGATGCCATCACATAGCATCGAGTCTTAAGCTCGTCGTCCCACCATTGTTGAAGCGTAGTCAGCTCCTCAGGGCTGATATCGGCAGGGGCTTCCTTCGGAGGGCTCTTCTCTATCGTATAAAGAAGTTTCTCCGAAGCCAACACAATGTTGAGGTTTCGAAGCCAGTCTTGGTAGTTCAGACCGGTGAACTTGTTGCTATCCAGTATAGCAGCAAGTGGGTTTTTGATCGAGGACATTATAAAGCAGTTTATACTGAAAAGAAAAACAGACATGCATTACTAACTATATATGAAAAACGCTAAGACATAAAACAAGGTCGTTAAGTTTTATGAATTACCCTCCCACTATTTTAACGATTTCACCACCCTCTAATGAAATCGAGAAAACAAGTTTCTTTAGTGGGTACACAGAGTCCAATCGAGCGATCATGGTCCCGAATAATATCAGCCAACCATGACCCCCAAAAGGTAGAGTCCAATTGCAACCGGTGCAACCTCCATGTATTCACCTCACGTCCAGTAAGGGCCCAATAATATGACATGTTTACTATCACGTGTCAAGATGACCCATCAATGTTGAGTCGTGAACGACGGTCCCCTTAACGTTCCCAATAATATGAGTCAACGTTAAAGGGAGTTCCAACCGACTCACAACAATTGTCAATGGTGTGGACAGCTTTCCGGCATACATAACCCCCTCAATAATATGAGCCTGGCCATGTATGCGGGTAGCATCGGCGTACACCCATTGTTGATGGAAGGTATGGATAATTTAAACAGATTTAAATTAGTTTATCGAATAAACATTTAATCTTGATATTAGTTTTAAATCGTATTTAAAACGAGGGATTTTATTTTTGAAAAATTTGGTCTCATGCAATTTTAAATCACAATTTAAAACATGCCGATTCAACATATATCAAATATATATAACTTTGGGATGATCGATCGCGAGAGCTATGCGGTCCGTGGTTGCCAATCACGGACCTGGGTCCAGTCCTAGGTGAAATGCAATATGCAATGCAATCCTATTACAATTGCTTCCGGTTTTACAGATCTTCGGTCTTCAATATCTTTGATCGTCATCTCCACCGTCTTCAATTGTCCTCCCACTAAATCTAGTAATTTACATTTAAATTCCATGACAAGTAAGGGATACAATTCTCAAGGGGTGGGAACGGGCCACAAACAGACCCACTTTATAAGATAAATCAATAATATATTACAACCGATACACCTAACACGTTGGGCACGGCTCTCGATCATCCAAACATGCAATAAATCTAATTAATTTGCATAAATTTAAAGAATCAAATTATTTACCCACAAAATCATATTTTTATTACAAAATCGCATTTTATAATAAAATCGCATTTTGTCGACAAAATCATATTTTAATCAAAAAAATCATATTTAATTATAAATCATATTTCATAACAAAAATCACATTTTGTAATTTTAATTGCATCAATTTGGGCTTAAAACGATTTTAGGCCCAAAATCTCAAAAATTTCAAAATCGACCAAAATTGGCCCAATATCGAATATCGGCCCAAAAACTTTATGGGCTGTCCGAGACAGGCCCGAACTAAACCTAGAAGAAATCAGCCGTCGCAACACTGCCGGGAGACACGCCGGATGGCGGCCGTCGGGCGCGGCCCTGCCGCGACGTGCGCGGCATGGTGGCCAGCGTTGCGCCTGGCCGTGGCGCAACAGATTGCGCCAGTCATGGCGCACAGCCACTCACATGCTGCCCCATGCGTCGCGCAACCATGCGCGGGGCGGCAGCCATGGATCGGCCGCCATGCGCTGCCAGCGCGCATGACATCGCGCGCGCTCATGCGCGCGGTGGGGCGCCGCCATGTGCGGCGTCGCCGCGGCCGGTTTCAACCAAAAACAAAATTTCGAGATCTGATGCAATATGGCACAATTATGTATTGAAGGATCCGAGCCTAAGCTCTGATACCACTGTTGGCATACAATGGCGGATCCGGATCCCGTTTCCCGGGGGCGCAGCGGAAATCAAAAGTTGCCATGAGAAACGTTCAATACATTCAAATCAATTCAATAAACATTCATAGGGCATTTATCGAATTGTTACCTTGCTGGCGTCTAGGCGCCTGGCTCCGACCAGTTTCACGAGGAAATCTACACTTCAAATGGTAGGCGGCGGTATATCGTCAATCAGGTCCACGACCGGAAACAATCTTCCTCCGTCAATCTGCACTATAAGATATGACGGATTTTTGCCACGGACGAAATCACATCAATAAGCTGATCGGAACAAGTCCGACCACCCTATGGACGGCGGCGACGCGGCGGTGTTACGGCGGAGGAGCGGCGGCCGTGAGGTGGAGGAGAGGAGGGGCGGCCGATTCTATGCTTTGGAGGCTAGGGTTTGTGTAATGTGTCTTATGATTAAGCCCTAAACCAAATTAACTTAATAAAGATGGTAGATGGGCTTGAACCGGCCCAATGGACTTGGGTCATACCCAGGTCCATATGAACATTCGGTTCATTTATATCACTGCGGTTTCATCATAACTCCGATCGACGATCAGATCGGACCGATCGACTCAGTTTCCAAAACTGAACGTTATGATGTGAAAAACAATTTTTCAGATTACCTAGTCCAAAATGACAGTTTTGCTCCTCGACAGTGGAAATCGCAATTTCACCCCTGTTGAATTTTAGGAAGTCGCACTCCCTAAAATCCTCTTCCTATGCTCAACACATTGAGCTCAGTTTCCGTGCTGGAATCATGAATCCAGTACTTGTGTGACCCTCAATGGTTCAGGGATACAGCTAGTCGTGGGCCCACAACTATTGCGGCTCCGAGATCACAATTTCGGACTTGCCCATCGGATCATGGTAAAGCGCCTAGCAACATCGCCCCATGATCCCCTAGGTATCACTGATAGTGCCTGCAAGAACTAGTTGGTCGTGGTTAGCGTACAGTACGGTCCTTTCAACACATATATCCCGATTATATCAACGACCATTGGTAAATCGAGAGTCGCTAAAGATCCGATAGCTGTGCATACATCTTGGAGATCGAATAGTGACATCACGAGTGTTACTAGGAAAACTCATTTACCTAAAACACATCCAGTACTCTGGCCAGAGATTTATCACACTATTGTCTCCTCAGATAACATAGGATATCCACGCATGAAAGCGAGCGGTGAATCCTCGACAACGAAGCATCGACTCCTACATGCATCGGGACCTCACCCAATCCCGCCACCTAATGACCCCAAGGGAGTCGTTAATGGGTCAAAGTGAGGCGCCTATCATGTAGAGTCTCAATGACGTTTCGAGTAGTGAGGACTAGTCAGTACAACCAAGACCTCGGACTTATCCACTCGACAAATGGTAACCACTTGGAAAGTCCGAACGAGGGTAGTTCGATAGATCACCAGGTCACTATCCATCTGCATGCTCAGAACATCACAATGTTCCCTACCAATGAAACATGGTACTTCGCATCGCAGATGCTAGTCTCAAGCTCGAGCGGCCTTATCCTCATTTTGACGGCCCAATCGACTAGGAACGAATTCAGAATGCACAGTGACTATTAGATGTGTTTCATGATAGCCATCATATCCACTATCACATCTAATATACACTATGGTGCATTCTAGGTCTTTATCCAATGCAATTGTTAACATTATATAACATAATGAAAATAAAGAATGCCATAAATAAATGCGTATTTCATAAATAAAGATTGTCATATACAAGAGTCTATAAAACCCACACGCCACAAGTTGGCTAGTTGGGCATCTACTCTAACAGATCTGTCCAGGGTTACAATTCAATTTGGGTTATAGTAGATCGACTAACCAAATCTGCTCACATCCTACCAGTCAAGACAACATATGATGTGAGAAAAACGCTGAATTGTATGTGAAGGAGATAGTCAGACTTCATGGGCTTCCAATATCTATTGTGTCTGACAGAGATTCGAAATTTACATCAGCTTTCTGGAAGAATCTACACCGAGCTTTGGGTACCAAGTTAACCTTTAGCACAACCTTTCACCCTCAGACCGATGGTCAATCAGAGAGAGTGATTCAGATCTTAGAAGACTTGCTTAGAGCTTGTATCCTCGATTTTCCAGAGAGCTGGGATTCAAAGCTGCCCTTAGTGGAATTCACGTACAACAATAGTTTCCAAGCATCCATACAGATGGCCCCTCTACGAAGCTCTATATGGCAGAAAGTGTAGAACATCCCTTCACTGGGATGAGATAGGAGAACGAGCTAGTTTGGGACCAGACTTAGTAGAGCAGACTTCTCAAGTGATCCAGAAAGTGAGAGATCGGCTGAAGACTGCTCAAAGCAGGCAGAAGAGTTATGCAGACGACTGACGTCGTGAGTTTAGATTCTAATCTGGAGACCATGTCTTCTTGAATGTAGCACCGATGAAGGGCGTGATGAGATTTGGGAAGAAGGATAAGCTAAGTCCAAGGTTCATTGGTCCATTCGAGATTTTGGACAATGTAGGAACGTTGGCTTATAGACTAGCCTTACCCCCACAGCTGTCCTCAGTGCATAATATTTTTCACATATCAGCTTTGAGGAGATATGTTTCCAACCCGTCGCATATATTAAGCTATGAACCAATCCAACTAACACCAGATTTGAGCTATGAGGAGCGACCAGAAAGAATTCTTCATAGAGAGAATAGAAAATTAAGAAATTGCAGTATCCCAATGGTAAAGATTCAGTGGACTAACCAGTCTGAGCAAGAAGCAACTTGGGAAACAGAAGAAGATATGCGTAGTCTCTACCCAGAGTTATTTGGTAAGTAAATTTCGGGGACGAAATTTCATTAAGGAGGGTAGAGTTGTAACGCCCCAAAATCCCAAAGAACCACAAATTGATTAGCCTTTCTTTCCAAGAGCTGTTTTGAGTTTAAGCATTCAGATTTCATTATAAATATGATGTCCTTTTTATTTTTCAGATTTTATCAACTGCAGGAGGTTTCGGAAGGATTTCACCCAAGCACAAATCTGTTAGAATCCAGACTTGTTCCTTTCGAAAATAAAATGAGATCTTTTAAAAGGGATCTCTGTTTTAAAGTGTTGCACCAAATTTACAAATCAAAATAGTAGTGGGGAGTTTTTATAAATCTTTTGAAGGACATGAGTTGTCACGGCAGCCATGCCTACTCAAGTGTTTTTACCTACTACTTAATCATTCTCCCTTGTATAAAATGATTTACGTAAGTTTCTGGGTTCATTTTTGTTGCACTTAAAATTTTTAGTTCCTCTAAAGATAAGCAGTTCTTCTGTGTGCTTGTGGAGACTTCCCGTCGTGATCACCTGTGTGTTGCGATCTTCGTTTCAGGCAAGTAAATCTAATTCTTGCTGTATTGAGAAAACATATATTGCTTCGTTGTTTTCTGTAAGTTCTTGCCTGTTCAGTTTCAGTTTAGCTTTCATTAATGTTTGAGTTGAGCTATAGATTCACTGCTTTGATGTTGTAGTTTTGAGGAAACTCACCAGAAAGTTTAACCAGCAATGGTGTTTTTAAAAATATACTGAGTTGTACAGATTCCAGGTAAGAAGCCAAGAGAAATCCTCGTTTTCCTAAGTACTGTGAAGACTCTGGACATTGAATCTAAACGAATAGGAAACGCTGGTTAGATCGGAAGCAAGTTCTGGTTGGATAAGCGAAGCCAGTTTGTTTAGAATCTGTCTGAGTCGAAGCAGTATTTCGTGTTCCTAAGGCAAGTGTTTCTACTTGTAACTTGTCTTTAACCAAATCTGTTGTTGAGTTGCTCACAGCTGAGTAATCTGCCAAAATCTGAAACACTTTCTATAAGCTCCTATTATCATTTTCGCATTAAGATCTGTCTTGCTTGGTCAAAGCTGTTTTTTTTTCTTAAGAACCAAGATCTTTTTCTACTATTATAAGCCGTGTTCCTTAGCCAAAGCTGTTGCTCACATCCGTTTCCTGTGAGATATGTTTTCTAGAGAGATCTGTCTTCCAGTGAGATCTGTTTTCTAGCGAGATCTGTCTTCCAGTGAGATCATTTTTCTAGCGAGATCTGTCTTCCAGTGAGATATGTTTTCTAGTGAGATCTGTCTTCCAGTGAGATATGTTTTCTCGAGAAAGATCTGTTTTCACGAAATCTGATTTCCTAATACCACGTCAGTTTTGCACTCTCGAGTTGATTCATTCAGAGCTGGCCCTCAGCTCCGAGTCCAACTGTACATTCAGTAGTGCTTTTTAAATAAAAATGAATTTCATAGCGGTGAATCTACCAGATTTCAGTGATCGACTTTCGATCAAGAGCTAGTATAAAGTTATCCCAGAAAAGAAGTAAAGTTCAGACTTCAGATTTTTGGCATAGGGGACCCGGTCAATTGTGAAGGGGCAGAATTACAGTAGGACCGTAATCCCTTCATGGAAGGACAGGATTATGGAAATGTTGTAATCCCTTCACAGAGAGTCACTGATCAGTTAACATGCTTCATGCACAAGGACCACCAGAGAGCCTCTAGACCATAATTCAACCAGTATAAGCAATTCAGATTCGAGCTTCGAGTTGTCCTTGAGTAACGAGTTTTCAGATTTCTTGCCTGCATTTTATGTGATTTTGTTGTTATCCTCAGTTTACTTGTTGAGCCCCTAGGCTCACTAGTTTTCTCAATGCAGGTGAGGCTTCTCAGGAGCAGGCGGGTGGTGCGAGTTGATTCAGATTGGAGGAATGTGTTTGTCGAAGGCCAGCGTTTCCACAGAGTCTTATCTTGTGTTGTTTTGGATCTTTTGTTAACTGTATTAAGATCTGTTGCAACAATTGAGAACTTATATATAGTTCCTGTAGTTGTAATATCGCAACTTTGCATTATTGAATAGATATGTTTGACAAACTGTTACTTCCATTTTCCTTTTGCGCCATTAGTTTGTTTCAGCTTACTAAATCGAATTTGGTCCTTCTATTTTTTTTATTATGAATTTCGAATTTTCCTATTCCGATGACTCCCTTTAGTTTGGGCGTCACATTCTTAGAGAGAGAGCACCGCTTTGAAAGTAATTTGATTTGAAGATAATGATGCATGAATCAGCTAACATCCTATATATATATGATTTGTAAATGCCTAGAGAAGAAACGCATTTAAATCAATATGCCAAAATCTTCTAAAAGCGTACTCTGTTTAAAAATGAAAATGATGCACATGGAAACCAAACGATTTTAATTAAAAACAAAGGATTCGATTGGCTTGCAGTGATTAGCTAAACACCGGCTGAAGTTTGTATTCTAATTATATTAATATCAACCTAAACCATAATAAAGGCTGTTATTTTGTAAACATGAAATCTGAAATTTAGACCTTAAAGGATAAAAGCTAAACAATACATATCTGAAATCTGAAACTCATTTGAATCACGAGTTGATAGAATAGCATTGTAATCCCTTAATCTCATAACTTTCTAATTGTGGCCTCTAAAATGTCTGGGCATTACAGGATGTGCCAACCACATGACTGGGAATGCCAAGCTACTCTCAGATATAAAACCATGCAATGGCCCCAGAATCACCTTTGGTGACAATTCTAATGGTAACACCGTGGGTAAGGGTAAGCTTACCCATGGTAACTTTACAGTAAACAATGTACTTCTCGTTGAAAATTTGTACTATAACTTGATCAGTATAAGTCAGCTATGTGATAGTGATTATTCTGTTAAATTTCAAAAACATACATGCATAGTCCTTGATCCAGAAGGTTTGACTATTCTCATAGGATATAGATCTGGAAACACATACAATGTAGATTGGTCAGACCAGCCGAATAAAGAACAAACTTGTCTAGTTGCTGACTCCTCAACGTGTTGGTTATGGCATCAACGGATGAACCATTTGAATTTCAAAACTATTGCCAAATTGAGTAAAAACGAGCTGGTCGATGGCTTACCCAACTTAAGATTTTCTAAGGACAAGGTTTGCTCCGCCTGTCAGCTAGGGAAACACATCAAATCTTCTTTTAAACTTAAAGGCAACACAAAAACATTTCGAAAGCTGGATCTCTTACATATGGATCTTTTCGGTCCAATTTCCGTGGCCAGTGTAGGGGGAATGAAGTATACTCTTGTTGTGGTCGATGATTTCTCCAAATTCACTTGGGTACTATTTTTGAAATCTAAAGATCAAACTGCCGACCAGCTGATCAAACTTTTAAAACGTCTTCAAAATGAGCAGTCTTGTAATGTCAATCGTATTAGGAGTGATAGAGGAACAGAATTTGTAAACGTTAAAATTTCCTCATATTTGGATGATATTGGAATCAAACATGAGTTGTCTGCAGCAAGAACACCTCAGCAGAATGGACTGGCTGAGCGTAGAAATCGTACCTTGAAAGAAGCTGCCACAACTATGATTGTTGATTCTGGCATCTCAAGCAAATTTTGGGCTGAAGCTGTCAACACCGCTTGTTATACTCAAAATAGAACAATCATAAGCAAACGACATGGTGGGGTCACACCCTATGAGATCTGGAATGGCAAGAAACCTGATATCTCGTATTTCAGGGTGTTTGGATGCAAATGTTTCATACACATTAATGGTAAAATGTACTTACGATCTTTTGACGTAAAATCTGATACAGGTACATTTCTGGGATACTCAGCTGTTAGCAGAGCATCATGTGGTGTTTGATGAGACTAGTCTTCAATCATCATCAGCCCCAAAGTTAAAAGACTTATGCACTCGTCTTAAATCTACTCATTTGGAAGAATCAAGTGAAGACGAGGAGCAACCTTGTAACGCCCCAAAAATCCATAGGACCACATTATGCATATTGTTCATTTTATAGATTTAAAATGGCATGTTGAAATGTTATGTATTTCTGTTAAAATAGATGTAACGCAGCTGGTTTCAGTGGATGACTCCAAGGGTGATGCACGAGCAGTTTTTAAAGGGATTGAAAATATCTTTAAGGAGGACAAATGATTTCTTTTGAAAAAGGTGGTGTTTTACAAATTAAAATGAGAGGAAGGGAATTTTACTAAATTTTATAAGTGTGTCATGCTTAATTTCACAAGTAGCATGCCACTAATCCCTTTCATATAAAACCTGTTTTGAAAGCAAGATCTTTATCATTTGCAAATAAAATCTCTAGTGTTCTTCAAAATATTTTCCAGAGAGTTCGTGCGTTGCTTAAAGGAGAAGATTTCTGCAGGAATCGGTTGCTGTTGCAAAGCTTCATTTAAGGCAAGTAAAAGCTGATTCTTGACTCACCATTTAAAGCATATATTGATGTTTTTCTGAGTCTTCTTGCCTATATGTTACAGTATGTTTAAAGTTCATGTTTAAAATGATTTATGCTTGAAAGGAGGAAAGAAAGATGGGTTCAAAATGATGTTTTGATGCTTCAAGATGTTTTCTATAAAGTTTATGATGTTTTAAAAGTACTGAGGATTCGAGTTTAATCCAAGAATGTTTATGAATGTTCTTCCTTTCAGTAGTCGTAATATCAGAATTTGATAGCTATGTAATCGGTAGTTGCTAGTTGAATCAGTATAAAGTCTGGTTTGATAGGCAACGGCTGATAGCATAGTTGTTGTTTTGATGTTACAAATATCAAGTCAAATTTCAGCAGTTGCATTGTTTTCGTAAAATCAGTAGTTGCACTGTTCATTCCAGCAATTGCATTTCATTGTATATTCCAGCAGTTGCACTATTCATTGCGACTGGTATTATTCCTTGCGTCTGATTATTTAGCGAAAATCCTTGCGGCTGGTTGATACGCTATCGACATCGTTTCATTTATTCGTGGTCATGTCTGATAATAGATGTTCTTACGTCTGTTTATTCTTATTATCAGACTTTCATACGTCAGCTTCTTAAAGCAACGACATCGTTTTACACTTATTCCCAAGTTGCGTTGTTAGCGATTACTGTTACGACCGGTTCAAATTAACGACGTCGTTTCGTTGTTAGCGATTACTGTTACGACCGGTTCAAATTAACGACGTTGTTTCCTTAAGTTGTAGCTGTCAACAGATAGTTACTGTTCATGTTAGCAGATATTCTTACGTCAGTATGTCTGTTTCCTACTTCAACGACATCGTTTCATTTAATACGTTTGTTTTAGTAAAAGACCTTGCAGCTGGTTTCTTTTAGCACAACCCATGAACAGTAGAAATCTGTTTTGTTTCATAGTACTGTTCCATTTTCTTGCGACTGGTTCCTGTCTTGCGACTGGTTCCTATTCATTGCGACTGGTTTCACTTGCGACTGGTTTCTCTTGCGACTGGTTTGATTTCAATGATATGTTTCCAAAAGCTGAATTCGATACTCAGTAAAATTTTAAAAGAGGAAGCAAGAGTTTTAAATGATGGAATCCGAGGATTTTAATAAGGAAGGTTTAAAAAAAAAGAATGTTAAAGGAACAAAAGTTTATTTTAACATTTATGGCAAAGATAACAGACGATCATAATGGGTGAGGTGAGCAGCTATCAGTTGCCCTCCCATAAAGAGAAGGGTGAGCAGTAGTTTATATGTCAGTTTCCCTAACGCAAAGAAGCCAAAGGCTAAGGCTGATATCAGTAGTCACTTGATCAGGTGCAACACGGACCTAAGGAGAGCTTCTGAGCCATAAATCTAAGGAAAAAAAATGATAATGATGTTGAGATTTGGGCTATTATCCCATGTCTCCAAGTTTATGAAATGTTTATGAAAGAAAATGATATTGTTCATTAATGTTTCTTTAACTTACGTATTGATCAGATGTCTACCTGCGTATTTGAACTTGTTATTATTCAGGTTTTACTTGCTGAGCCCCTAGGCTCATTAGCTTTTAAAATGGTGCAGGTGCGACAGCTGGAGAGCGAATAGAAGGTGAAACTTGAATCAGCTGCTGGGTGGTGTGTGTTTATCAAAAGCCAACGTTTTTCGTGTCATAGCTGATGTGTTTTATTTTCAAAGTACTATATTAGATCAGTTGCAACAGTTGTACATTTATATAGAATATCAGCTGTTGTAAATCGCAATTGCAATTTATAATGAAGTTTGTTTTTCCGCAAATGTTTCCAGTAGTTGGCGCGCAATTGAGTGTCTGTTAGATTTTGTTTTCTTGTTTTCAGTTTCTTTCAAAGTTATAAGAAATACAGCTTTTAACAAATTGTCTTTCGGCCCTTCTTTTTATTCGTAAATTTTTATTTACCCCAATTCGTGATTCCCGTGGGTTCGGGCGTCACAACATGGTATCAGAGCAACGTTCCTGAGATAAACACATGCACCATCGGCTGGATCAAAGTTCATCGTCCGTTCCTCTAAGTTGTGAGTTTATTTTCAGAGCATTGTATTTAAATTATTTTAGCATGTTCTGATATATGTATGTGGTGGATTAGCTATAGAATATAAGATGTCAGGAAGAGGAAGAACTAGACGAAGTATTCCACTAGAAGAAACTGATAGTGATAATAATGCTAATATCACACAACTGTTAAGGCTGCTAGTAGAACAAAATAACAGAGTAAATGGCCAATCAAGCAGTAGCAGGGGACCAAGCAATGATGATCCCCAAGAGAAGTTCAGAATACAGAGACCCAAGGAATTTAGTGGTACTACTGATCCGCTAGTTGCTGAAAGCTGGATCAAATCCATGGAAATTATTTTTGAGTACCTACAGATGTCTGATTTAGATAGGCCTAGATGCGCTATCTATATGCTGAGAGAGGATGCAATGATTTGGTGGGAAGGAGCCAAATTGTCTGTGGATTTGTTGAATCTTACGTGGGCAGATTTCAAACAAGTATTCTTTGAGCAATACTTCACGGCTGGAAAGAGGTCTGAATTGAAGAGGGAATTTTTGACCCTCAAACAAGGAAGTTTAACCGTACAGGAATATGTGCGGAAGTACGAAAGAGGGTGCTATTTTGTGCCATTGATAGGAAGTGACCCAGAAGAGAAACTGAGTCACTTCGTGGAAGGATTGAAGCCAATGTTCAAAATGAATGTTAGGCTATCGATGCCCAGGACCTACAGAGAAGCAGTGGCTAGAGCCCTACAAATTGAAAGAGATTGGAAAGATGTTGATGAGGAAAGGCATCAGAAGCGACAAGCCTTTCAGCAGAAGGACCAGAGGCCGTTCAAGAAACAAAACAAGAACCAGCAGAGGCCTCAGAAGCAAAAGCCTCTATCGATTCAACCTATTAGCTCTGTTCCTGCTGGTAATAGTAGGCCAGAATGTCCTAAGTGCCACAAGAATCATCTGGGACAATGCAGAATTTGACAAAACGTCTACTATAAATGTTGAATGCCCGGACATATTTTGAAATATTTTCCAAAGCTCAAGAAACTGGTGACTAGCAGAGCCTATGTAATGACAGTTGAACAAGCCAATCCAGACTCGACAGTAGTCACAGGTGAAATTTTGATAGCTGGATTTCCTTCTCTGGCTTTAATAGATTCAGGAGCTACACATTCATTCATTTCTGCTGAGTTTGTTAAGAAATTGCCCATCCAGCCAGAGCAAGTATTGATAGGCTATTGTGTATCGGTACCATCAAGAGAGAAGATGGTATCACACGAATTGTTTAGGAGTTTAGAACTTAAACTTCAAGGGCATCAGATTACTGCTGATTTAATTGTATTGCCGATGCCAGAATTTGATATGATTTTGGGATTAGATTGGCTAACTAAGTATGGGGTAGTAACTGACTTTAAGCTATGCGCAGTAGCTGTCAATCCACCAGGGAAAGATTCATTTCAGTTTTTAGCCAAACATGTTAATAGAGTTCCTCGAATTATATCATCCTTAGCAGTGATTGATAGGCCCCAGCTGTCAGCCTTAGAGATAGTAAAAGAATTCCCTGAGGTTTTTCCAGAAGATATCCAGGGACTGCCACCAGATAGAGAGCTGGAATTTCAATTGATTTAATTCCAGGAGCTGCTCCAGTATCTAGACCACCTTACCGATTAGCTCCATCAGAGATGAAAGAATTGAAAGAACAGATACAGGATCTGTTGGAGAAGGGGTTTATTAGACCAAGTACTTCCCCTTGGGGAGCCCCTGTTTATTTGTAAGAAAAGGATGGGAGTGAGGTTATGTATAGATTACCGGGAGTTGAACAAATTGACGATTAAGAATAAGTATCCATTACCTAGGATAGAAGATCTGTTCGACCAGTTGAGAGGGTTAGTAGTATTTTCTAAGATCGACTTGAGGTCTGGATACCACCAACTGAAAGTTAAGGCATCTGATGTTTATAAAACAGCCTTCAGAACTAGGTATGGCCATTATGAATTCTTAGTTATGCCCTTTGGACTTACGAATGCTCCATCAGCTTTTATGGATTTAATGAATAGGGTCTTCCAACCATTTTTGGACCAGTTTGTAGTAGTTTTATTGATGATATTTTAGTGTATTCTAAGACCAGATATGAGCACGTTCAGCATTTAACGAACAGTACTCCAGATTTTGAAAGATAAGCAGTTGTTTGCTAAATTCAGAAAATGCGAGTTTTGGTTGGAGAAATTATCGTTCTTAGGCCATATTATTTCTAAGGATGGAATAGAAGTCGACCCAGCTAAAGTAGAAGCTGTTCGTGACTGGACAGTACCAAAGAATGTTGCAGAGATGAGGAGTTTCTTGGGTTTAGCTGGATATTATAGGCGATTTATCCAAGGATTCTCCAAGATAGCTGTTCCCTTGACTACGTTAACAAGAAAACAGGTGAAATATAACTGGACAGTTGAATGTCAAAACAGTTTTGACAATCTTAGTGTATTCTAAGACTAGATGTGAGCATGTCCAACATTTAAGAACAGTACTCCAGATTTTAAAAGATAAGCAGTTGTTTGCTAAATTCAGCAAATGCTAGTTGGTTGGAGAAAGTATTGTTCTTAGGCCATATAATTTCTAAGGATGGAATAGAAGTCGACCCAGCTAAAGTAGAAGCTGTTCGCGATTGGCCAGTACCAAAGAATGTTGTAGAGATAAGGAGTTTCTTGGGTTTAGTTGGATATTATAGGCGATTTATCCAAGGATTCTCTAAGATAGCTGTTCCATTGACTACGTTAACAAGAAAACAGGTGAAATATAACTGGACAGTTGAATGTCAAAACAGTTTTGACAAACTGAAGCAAGCATTGATTGAAGCACCTGTGTTGACGATGCCAACTGATGAAGGAAAATTTGTAATTTACACTGATGCTTCTAAGTTGGGACTAGGAGCTGTGTTGATGCAGGATCTTAAAATAATATCATATGCATCTAGACAGCTGAAGTATCACGAGAAGAATTACCCAACGCATGATTTGGAACTGGCAGCTGTTGTCTTTGCCCTTAAGATATGGAGACATTATCTATATGGGGAGAAGTGTGAGATATTTACAGATCACAAGAGTTTGAAATACTTCTTTACCCAGAAATAATTGAATATGAGGCAGAGGCGATGGTTGGAGCTGGTTAAAGATTACGACTGTACGATCAGCTATCACCCAGGAAAAGCAAATGTGGTAGCTGATGCTCTAAGAAGGAAATCTGTTTGATTAGCTCAGTTGATAGTCCAGAAACCTTTGGCAGCTGATATTGAAAAGTTTGGACTAGAAATAGTGTCCAGCAGTAGTAATATGATTTTAGCAAACCTCTCAGTAAGATCAAATTTGTTAGACCAAATTCGAGAAGGTCAGCTGCAAGATGAACAATTACAGAAATGGGTCAAACAAGATAAAGAAAGAGGCAGCAGCCTCTATTTTTCAGAAGATGGAATTGTTAGGTTTATGGACAGAATCTGGGTACCTCAAACAGATGATTTGAGAGCTTACTTTTTGAAAGAAGCTCATACGGCTCCTTACTCAGTACATCCAGGAAGTACGAAAATGTACAAGGACCTCCAGCAGTTGTACTGTCAGGACTCGTGCACAACACAGAGTCAAAACACACAAAGCATAGCGGAAGCACTTAAAAAGTGGCTAAAAATTTTTCGCTTTTGTCCTGACGAAGAAAATATAATTTAAATTACTGTCATACTCAAAATAATCCCAGTTAATACATAATCAAAATAACATAGTATCATTATAACGAATACAAACACTGCTCAACGGCCAAATACAACAGCCGAAAACCACAAATCACAGACAAACTAATAAGTATATAAGCCTAAGCACCACCCGGGACATCCCACCCGCGGCGATACCGGTGCAATAGATACTATACATAACTGGGACACTCTACACACCTCCTGGGGCATCTCCAGCTGGATCATCTCCACGACCAGCGGAATAACCTGGGAAACCTGAACAACAAGTAGGCAAATAAAACAAACCAGCCCCAGAGGGACATGGGGTCAAACCCCAGTACGAAGAGCAGCATAAAACAACAAAAGGATATAGCATGCAATGTATCATGTCATGCAAATGCATGAGCGGTACGAAGAATCAATGGTAACAATCGGAAGGCCAAACAAAACGGTAACAACAACAATGTGACACATCACCGAGTCTCGGAAGCTACCCGATCGCACCCAGTGGAAAATAGAGTGGCTCATCGCCACACCTACGCGGAAGCCACCGGCCAGGTCGCACGAAATTTCAAGTGGATACCACCACCCACCAACCTCTATCCAGGTCACTGCAACTGAGGACTGGGAACAACTCAACCAACATCCTCCAGCTGCTGCAACTGAGGACTAGGAACAAGTCAACCAACATCCTCCAGCTGCACTCAATCGTGGTTATGCAAAACCGCACCGCACCACGAGGAAAGAGCTCCAACCGAGCAACATATCATGGCTAACAAAGGATTCATTGGCTCAATATGCTATGCAGATGCAGTAACATGCTTAACATGATGCATGTACGTGTAATGCCAGAAAACACAACAAAGGCATTCGAATAATCACATGCATAGCAACTCAACAGAGCACCAAACAGCAAGTAATACACCAGATAGTTCAGCCAGTAGACATGCATAATATACACAGCTTGCCTCTACACAAACACTCGGCACAGCTATATAACACATAATACATCCCCATGCCTATCTCAAAGCTGTAATACAAGCTCGATTCGTACCTCTACACGGCAACTACCTCACGCAGATTCCTCCAAGAAACGATACCAACAACCTGCTCGACTATGCTTCCTCACGGCCCTCTACAAAACTTCACAAATCTACCCGGAAGCTCGAATCTGCTAAGGCACCTGGCAAATCAGTTCAACAACTAAAATTCTAAGCACCACAACCTACGGCCCAGAACAGAAATCTGGTCCTAAAACCCAACGAAGGCTCAACGGCAAGAACTATATTTAAAATGGTACGCAACCACTTACCCAGAAGCTCAACCAGGTCTGGAGAACTATCGATTGGAATCGCGAAGGTACACGGACCTGCAATAACTTTGCTCTCTCTCAAACACGTCGATCAGAAACTCCAAAATGGTGTCACTCAAAAACTCTAAGCAGGACGAACTCAGCGCCACGAGTCATGCTTCTTACGGCGGCGCAAATCTATGGGGATCTAGCGAAGAGGGTTTCGCATGAACAGTAGCTAACGAGGGTTATCGGGGAAGACAATGGAAAATATCGGGTTCGAGAAAAATACCTAAGTGTTTACAAACACCGATATTTAAATCCTCCAACTAATCGCTACTGATAAAGTACATGAGCGACGAAAACAGATTCCTAAATCAGGTTTTATCACCAAACATATTTCTCGATGGGAACCAGCGTACACACACAATTCTGAAACAAGCACTAAAAAAATCGAAACGACGTCGCTGGCCGTTGAAACAGATCTCTACAACAGATCCCTGTGCTAAGGAACAAATCTACAAATCTGAAATCTCAGCGTTCACGCTAACAACGCACAGCAATCAAAACGACAGCGTATCGATGGTCTCGCTAACTGAAGCAAAACGATGTCGTACTAGCGAAACAGATCTCTGCGCTCGCAACAGGTACTAACAACTCTAGACAAAACCGGTCAACGCAAAGCATTGACATCTGCTCAAGAACTCTTGCCGCTAACAGATCCCTCAACACACTACGAACGCAAACACTAAACGACGTCGTAGAACCCAATAGAGAAATCTGGACACGTCATCAAATCTGTCCGTAGCGCTCCAACAGATCTCTAGCACTAGACCCAAAATGGTGCCGTCTCCACTTATCTAAACGACGTAGCATCGCTCCCCCGCTACAACAGATCTCACATACGTTATCACCCGTTGACCCGCGTTGACATCCGATTCACCACCAACCAGATTTCATAACCACGCGCGCTAACAACATTCAAAACCCCAAAACGACGTCACTTCAATACTACGGAGAAATCTGAAAATCAAACGCTGAAAGCTGGAAATAGCGCTAACCGCTAAACCGACACCGCACAGCACAACGATGAAGTCTGGACGCTAATAATAAATACTGGAGAAATCTGACACACTAAGCGCTAAATACTGCAATGCAAAATAGATCTCACAAACACGCAAAACCTAAACGACGGCGTATTAACTTATCTAAACGGCAGTGTTTCAAACCTTAAACTCAAACACGCGATCAGACTTCAACACAAAAGCGCCACAGATTTCTCCTTCCCGCACACAGATTTCACCATAACGCTAGGCCTAAACGACACCTCTTTACACACAAAGCCAACCACGCGATAGCATATCTCAATACAAGGCCCTAGCGCTAACTGAAAAGCAGATCTCTCTAGACGATAGCGTTTTGTTTCCCTCACGCTGCAAAACGGGCTACACCCCAAGTCGAACACTGGCGACCAGCTTTCTCAAGAATTTCGAACAGATTCCTCACAAAGCCGAGTAGATTTCACAAATCAGATTTCTAACTAAAAATTACGAAAATTCCATAATTATTCAAAATGTGCCAACTGACCCGAAAATGCAATTGAAACCTTCAAACAGAAATCTGGATCACCATAATTCCTTAAAATCCGATTAATTCCAAAAATTAATCTTTTAAATTTCGGATCTCAGATGTACTGGTGGCCAGGAATGAAGAGGGATGTTGCTAGATTTGTAGCTGAATGTTTGACATGTCAGTTGGGGAAGGCTGAACATCAGCGACCGGCTGGATTATTAAAACCACTGCCTCTTCCAGAATGGAAGTGGGAATGTATAGAAATGAATTTTGTGACTGGATTACCAAGGACTGCTCAAGGATATAACTCCATCTGGGTTATAATTGATAGACTCACTAAGTCTGCTCATTTCTTACCAGTCAAAACAACTTATGAGGTGAGCAGATATGCAGATTTATATGTTAAGGAAATAGTGAGGCTACATGGTGTTCCAGTTTCTATTGTATCAGATAGATATCCTAATTTTACATCAGCATTTTGGAAAAGTCTACATAAAGCTATGGGTACAAAGCTGACATTCAGTACTGCGTTTCACCCCCAGACTGATGGACAATCATAAAGGGTGATTCAGATTTTAGAAGACTTGCTTAGAGATTGTATTGTGGATTTTTCAGAAAGCTGGGATTTGAAATTGCCACTGGTAGAGTTTTCCTATAATAACAGTTTCTAAGCTTCGATTCAAATGGCTCCCTATGAAGCACTCTACGGCCGAAAGTGTAGAACACCACTTCATTGGGATGAAGTTGGTGAAAGAGTTGGTTTAGGACCAGATGTTGTGGAGCAAACAACAGCAGCTGTTAGAAAAATAAGAGAAAGAATGAAAGCTGCTCAAAGTCGACAGAAAAGTTATGCAGATAATCGAAGAAGGGAACTGAGTTTTTATTGTGGATTTTTCAGAAAGCTGGGATTTGAAATTGCCACTGGTAGAGTTTTCCTATAATAACAGTTTCTAAGCTTCGATTCAAATGGCTCCCTATGAAGCACTCTACGGCCGAAAGTGTAGAACACCACTTCATTGGGATGAAGTTGGTGAAAGAGTTGGTTTAGGACCAGATGTTGTGGAGCAAACAACAGCAGCTGTTAGAAAAATAAGAGAAAGAATGAAAGCTGCTCAAAGTCGACAGAAAAGTTATGCAGATAATCGAAGAAGGGAACTGAGTTTTGAGATAGGTGATCACGTATTTTTGAGAATAGCTCCAATGAAAGGAGTTATGCGTTTTGGAAAGATAGAAAAACTGAGTCCAAGGTATATTGGACCATATGAAATTTTGGAGAAGATAGGAACATTAGCCTATCGATTAGCACTGCCACCGCAGCTGTCAGCAGTACATAATGTTTTTCATATATCAGCTTTGAGGAAATACGTTCCTAATCCTTCGCATGTGCTAAGTCATGAACCAATCCAATTAGCACCAGATTTGAGCTATGAAGAGCAACCAGAAAGAATTCTCCTCGGAGAAATTAGAAGGCTAAGAAACCGTAGCATTCCTATGTTTAAGATACAATGGACTAATCAGTCGGAGCGAGAAGCAACGTGGGAAACAGAAGCTGATATGCTAAGTCTTTTCCCTTATCTATTTGGTACGTAAATTTGAGGACGAAATTTCAATAAGGAGGGTAGAGTTGTAATGTCCCAAAAATCCATAGGACCACATTATGCATATTGTTCATTTTATAGATTTAAAATGGCATGTTGAAATGTTATGTATTTCTGTTAAAATAGATGTAACGCAGCTGGTTTCAGTGGATGACTCCAAGGGTGATGCACGAGCAGTTTTTAAAGGAATTGAAAATATCTTTAAGGAGGACAAATGATTTCTTTTGAAAAAGGTTTGGTGTTTTACAAATTAAAATGAGAGGAAGGGAATTTTACTAAATTTTATAAGTGTGTCATGCTTAATTTCACAAGTAGCATGCCACTAATCCCTCTCATATAAAAAACCTATTTTGAAAGCAAGATCTTTATCATTTGCAAAGAAAATCTTTGGTGTTCTTCAAAATATTTTCCAGAGAGTTTGTGCGTTGCTTAAAGGAGAAGATTTCTGCAGGAATCGGTTGCTGTTGCAAAGCTTCATTAAGGCAAGTAAAATCTGATTCTTGACTCACCATTTAAAACATATATTGATGTTTTTCTGAGTCTTCTTGCCTATATGTTATAGTATGTTTAAAGTTCATGTTTAAAATGATTTATGCTTGAAATAAGGAAAGAAAGATGGGTTCAAAATGATGTTTTGATGATTCCAGATGTTTTCCAGAAAGTTTATGATGTTTTAAAAGTACTGAGGATTCGAGTTTATTCAGTAGTCTTAATATCAGAATTTGATAGCTATGTAATCGGTAGTTGCTAGTTGAATCAGTATAAAGTCTGGTTTGATAGGCAACGGCTGATAGCATAGTTGTTGTTTTGATGTTACAAATATCAAGTAAAATTTCAGCAGTTGCGTTGTTTTCGTAAAATCAGTAGTTGCACTGTTCATTCCAGCAGTTGCATTTCATTATATATTCCAGTAGTTGCACTATTCATTGCGACTGGTATTATTCCTTGTGTCTGATTATTTAGCGAAAATCCTTGCGGCTGGTTGATGCGATATCGACATCGTTTCATTTATTCATGGTTATGTCTGATAACAGATATTCTTACGTCTGTTTATTCTTATTATCAGACTTTCTTACGTCAGCTTATTAAAGCAACGACATCGTTTTACACTTATTCCCAAGTCGCGTTGTTAGCGATTACTGTTACGACCGGTTCAAATTAACGACGTCGTTTTCTTAAGTTGTAGCTGTCAACAGATAGTTACTGTTCATGTTAACTGATATTATTACGTCAGTATGTCTGTTTCCTACTTCAACGACATCGTTTCATTTAATACGTTTGTTTTAGTAAAAGACCTTGCAGCTGGTTTCTTTTAGCACAAACCCGTGAACAGTAGAAATCTATTTTGTTTCATAGTACTGTTCCATTTTCTTGCGACTGGTTCCTATTCATTGCGACTGGTTTCTCTTGCGACTGGTTTCATTTCAATGATATGTTTCCAAAAGCTGAATTCGATACTCAGTAAAATTTTAAAAGTGGAAGCAAGAGTTTTAAATGATGGAATCCGAGGATTTTAAGAAGGAATGTTTAAATAAAAGAATGTTAAAAGAACAAAAGTTTATTTTAAGATTTATGGCAAAGATAACAGACGGTCATAACGGGTGAGGTGAGCAGCAATCAGTTGCCCTCCCATGAAGAGAAGGGTGAGCAGTCGTCTATATGTCGGTTGCCCTAATGCAAAGAAGCCAAAGGCTAAGGCTGATATCAGTAGTCACTTGATCAGGTGCAACACGGACCTAAGGAGAGCTTCTGAGCCATAAATCTAAGGAAAAAAATGATAATGATGTTGTGATTTGGGCTATTATCCCTTGTATCCAAGTTTATGAAATGTTTACGAAAGAAAATGATATTGTTCATTAATGTTTCTTTAACTTATGTATTGATCAGATGTCCACCTGCGTATTTGAACTTGTTATTATTCAGGTTTTACTTGCTGAGCCCCTAGGCTCATTAGCTTTTAAAATGGTGCAGGTGCGACAGCTGGAGAGCGAATAGAAGGTGAAACTTGAATCAGCTGCTGGGTGGTGTGTGTTTGTCAAAAGCCAGCGTTTTCCGTGTCATAGCTGATGTGTTTTATTTCAAAGTACTGTATTAGATCAGTTGCAACAGTTGTACATTTATATAGAATAGCTGTTGTATATCGCAATTGCAATTTATAATGAAGTTTGTTTTTCTGCAAATGTTTCCAGTAGTTGGCGCGCAATTGAGTGTCTGTTAGATTTTGTTTTCATGTTTTCAGTTTCTTTCAAAGTTATAAGAAATACAGCTTATAACAAATTGTCTTTCGGCCCTTCTTTTTATTCGAAAATTTTAATTTACCCCAATTTGTGATTCCCGTGGGTTCGGGCGTCACAAACCTAGACAGCAAGCTGATGATCAGCACGACTTGACCAGATTAATTACAAGCGCTTACATTCCAGCTGTCGAGCAAGAAATCCAGAATCATGATCTAGCTAGACCAGAACCAGCTGGTGCAGATAACATCGCTCCAACAAACAACACATCAGTAGAAGGCATCTCAGAAGAACCAGCAAGAACACAGGGGGAACAACACGACTCATCTACCTCATACGGACCAGATCTTCGGTGGACTAAGAATCATCCACCTGAGTTGGTCATTGGTAACCCGACTGCCCCTGTTAGGACACGAGGCCAGATGTATGAACACCTTAATTCAGCATTCATATCTCATACAGAACCTAAGAAAATCGAAGAGGCTCTAGCAGATCCTAGTTGGATAGACGCTATGCAGGAAGAGTTAAACCAGTTTGAACCGTAGTAAAGTATGGCATCTAGTTCCTAAACCAGACAATGAACATATAATAGGAACCCGGTGGGTTTTTAGGAACAAACTAGATGAACAAGGAACTGTAGTTTGAAATAAGGCTAGGCTCGTTGCGCAATGATATAGGCGAGAAGAAGGCATTGATTTTGAAGAATCATTTGCGCCTGTCGCTAGACTGGAGGCGATTAGAATATTTCTTGCATATGCCTCTTTCAAGAATTTTAAGGTTTACCAAATGGACGTTAAAAGTGCCTTTTTGAATGGTATTCTAAATGAAGAAGTATATGTCTCGCAACCACCTGGTTTCATTGACCATACCAAACCGGAATACGTATACAAGCTAGACAAAGCTCTATATGGTCTAAAACAAGCTCCCCGAGCTTGGTATGATACGTTGTCCAGATTTCTCACTGATCATAACTTCGTGATCGGTTCAGTAGATAAAACATTGTTCAAATTCACAAAAAATAATCACATTCTACTTGTACAAATATACGTAGATGATATCATTTTGGATCAACTGACCATAAATTGTGTGAAAAATTCTCTAAGTTGATGCAGGAGAAATTTGAAATGAGTATAATGGGAGAATTGACATTTTTCCTTGGGCTACAAGTCAAACAGCTTGAGGATGGCATTTTCATCAGTCAAGCCAAGTATACTAAAGAACTTCTAAAGAAGTTTGGAATGGAAAATTTCTCTCCTATAGCTACTCCCATGAGCACATCCATAAAGTTGGACAAAGATGAAGCTGGCTTAGCAGTCAAGGTAACCATGTATCGAGGAATAATTGGATCATTGTTATACCTCACTGCAAGTAGACCAGATATCATGTTCTCGGTCTGCATGTGTGCCAGGTTTCAAGCTGATCCAAAACAGTCTCACTACATGGCTGTTAAACGCATTCTTAAGTATTTGAAAGGAACACAAAATGTGTGTCTTTGGTATCCCAAAGACTCCAGCTTGAATTTAATAGGATACAGTGATGCAGATTATGCAGGGTGTAAGATTGATCGAAGAAGCACGAGTGGAACATGTCAGTTTCTGGGTGATAGGCTCATCTCATGGTTTAGCGAAAAGCAAACATCAATCGCTTCATCCACAGCTGAAGCTGAATATCTTGCAGCTGGAAGTTGCTGCTCTCAACTATTATGGATTCAACAACAACTTCGAGATTATGGTATTGATGCACAAGAGGCACCCATCTTCTGTGATAACACAAGCGCAATTGCGTACTCAAAATCCAGTGCTACATTCGAGAACTAAGCACATTGATATACGACATCACTTCATTCGAGACAAAATGCTTAAGAAAGATGTCCGAGTGGAGCATGTGTCTACAGATCAGCAAGTGGCGGACATCTTCACCAAGCCACTACCGGATGCTAAGTTCTCTTACTTTAGAAACATCTTAGGTCTTCTTGAAATGACGTAAGTTTGTTCTAAGGGAATTGATTCAGGGGGACAATATGAGTCAAACAGATAGCCAATAAAATCAGCTGGTTGCCATCGGGCTGGTCGATTTCGAGCTGGCTACAATCAAGCTGATTGATACCATATCGATCTGGTCCGGTCGAGGTACAACGTGATGTTATCATGGGGCTTGCCTCAATTGTTTCCAGCTGATATATCCAAATTGAACGGTTGCGATTGGGTTAAAAATTTTATAACACTTCATTTAAAATTCGGACGGTCATCTCTCTGAAATTTCAAAAGTCTTTTAAATTAGGCGATGACACGTGTCCCCAAAACCCTTCTCTCTCCCCGCTCAAACAATAGCCATTATTTTTCATTGTCATCAATACATTATCAAATTACTTCGAGCAATATTGCATCAGTGGCAAGTCGTTAACTCGTATCATCTTGATTAAAATTACTATTTCGAAATGGCTTCCTCCCTCTTCGTCAACATTTTATAGGTTGATTTCACATCCGTACTTACTATGGAACATGCGGGAATGGTACGTATGTTCAAGAATCTCGAGGATACCGGATTGCGCGGCTTTTTAGAAGGTACGACCCCTTTATTCGAATCTGCTATTGTTGAGTTCTTACCAAATGCACGAGTTTTAGCCGGAACCATTGTTAGTACTGTGTGTGGGCAAAAGTTGGTGGTTACGGAAGACATTTTTTCGGGAACGTTTAAACTTCCAACTGAGGGTGTGCAAAATTTCTCTGGAATCCCTACCGAAACAATCGCTGAAATGCGCACTAGGTTCTCTGCCACTACTGTACCTTTCCAAAGTTCTGGAAAGAAAAGGGATTTTCTTTTTGAATACCGCCTACTGCATGATATAGTAGCCAAACCACTTTGTGCGAAAGAAGGATCGTTTGACAAGGTCACTTGTGAAAAATTTGAATTCATGGTAGCAATTTCTGCTGGAATATCAGTTAATTGGGGTCGCATCCTATTTCAACGACTGCTTGCAATGGTTCAAACTCCAAGGAAACAATCTCAAGGATTCATGGTTCAAGTCAGCATGTTGATGGAATTACTAGTTCGGGCCGATCTCGGAACAACAACCAAGCTACACGTTAAGAAAGTTTTGACAAGAAAACAAGTGCAGAACTATCTTAAGGGTAACCAAGGAACTACTCCCACAGAGGAAACCGCAAGAAACACTGCAGGTGGGACGTCACAACAAGTACCGCCAAAATTCCCACAATCTCTTGCCAATGATACCGAACAAGACATGCCCAATCCTAGGAAACGAAAACACAAAGGTGGAGCAACGATGACACAACCCAAACAGGCCGCCATCCCAGACATCACTGCACCTATAACTGCTGAGAATAGAGGCATCATAATTTCAACGAACGATGATCCTAAGGAGTAGTCGGAAACCGATTCATGTTCATTAGTACCACGCCAGCGCCGAGCAACGCAAGTTTCTGATCCTTCTGATTCACTCCCTCTCACACACCTTCTGAAACGCCTGAGGACACAAAGACCAGACCATACGATCCTTCCTGATCCAATTCCAGCCCGTACTACTGCACCAGCAGAATCTCTCCAAGGCGGAAATATTGATAACCTCGCTGAAAATCTGGATCTTAACGATCAAAACAAACAAGATGAGAATAATAATCATAATGTTCATCTTTCTCATCAGACTATTCCCACTGAGGGGGAAGGATTCAAATATGGTGATGAACAACGGGATCACGGTTCCCACGTACAAGGAATAGGAGATATCAATCTCAAAGAGGGATTGTATCAGGATACTCAGAAGGAACATGAAAGTCAGTCAGAGCCTGATCTTGTTACTACTGCAGGAGCTAGTTTGTTCACTGATACCATTCTGACTGCTTCCAATACCAATGAAGAAAATATTGCTGATAATGAAAAATTTGCCCATGGTTCTGAAGAACCCGAAACTATCGCTCCAACACCGGCTGCACAGATACATTCTGCATCTGCCTCTGAAGACCAATACTGTCAATCGCTAATAGCATCTGCACGGGAAAAGGTCTCTACCAAATTTGCGATCTTTGAAGAATGGGTTCATTTTCGACTGGAAGTACGGCTCAAAGATCTCTCCTCTTTTGAATCTATGATTAACAGTGAAGAACAGCTGCTCGAATGGGCAGATACTGAGGATATCACTGAGTTATCCGAGCTAAGGTCACTCATTCTCTACAAACTTCTTGAAACCGAACTAGAGCAGCTCTATCTGGCGCATCTCGCCAATTTCAAGACACGTGTTGCCTCTGCTCATTATGACTTTGAGTGTATTCGCCTACTGCATCAAGAGCGCCGGCTGATTGCAGCTAGACACAAACATCATCGTGGTTTGGCAGGTTTACCACTTACTTCTCCTGATTGTGATTTTCTTTCGAAGTTTTCTCCTCATTCAGAAATATATCACTTCACTGGTACCACACAGGGATCGGTGCTGGATGCATATCAGCATGTAAATCAGACTGCGACACACGCCCCTCATGAGCATCAGGCTCCGGAAATCGAGCTCCAAATTCAAATTCCTGACCATGACACTCACGATCACGATGGACAAAGCTCTGTAGACGGGGTTGATCCGAAGATAAATGTTATTCCAATCTCCGCTATCAATCCCGAAGACATTCCCAGTACCAAACAGATTGTCTCTCCCCATCCGAATCCAGACTTCTCAACTTTACGGATGATCGCTATCACTCCACAGGAATCCTCCACTCTGCAGCTGTTACACAATGCTACCCAGTCGCTCAATGTTATATCCACTCACGTATCCTCCCTAGACCAACCATATGCTCGCCTTTGTGATGATTCGCTCATTACCAGACATCACACTACGAAGCTTCGCAACGAGCTCAAAAGCACGGCGGAAGGATTTGATATCAAATTGATGTTCTGGAGCGTACTCTCACTCAACAACTGATCGGTTAACTAGCAGTGGTAAAATCTCAGCTGGCCTGTCTAGTTGAAGATTTGAAGGGATCATGTGCTACCAAAAGGGGGAAGGTGGCTCAAGTAGCAGACCTAGGGAAGGGCCAAGTATTCGAGGGCCGACTGGAGGACGAGGAGGATCAAGCTCACAAGGGGGAAGAGGAAGAAATGATGATCCAGAATGTTTTAATTACTCGAAATGGTTTTAAGCCATAGAGATTAAAACTGATTGAAACAAACTAACTCTGAGTTTACATTATATTTTGGGGAACGAATTATGAATTTTAATTGATCGGTATTAATCCTCTGTTATGATCCTCTTTTACGAATCATGGTTTTGGCATCACCAAAAAGGGGGAAATTGTTGGGACATAAATTCAAGAAGTTTTGGTGATGTATACTTAACAGGAAAAAGAATCCGTAAAAGAGATCATCCAAACCAAAGCGTCAAGGACCAGACAAGACTTATCACGCTCAACAAAGAAATCAGCTCGAAGTATTGAGGCCAAAGTAAAACCAGCCTGAAGATATATTTCAAAAACCTGAACGACGTAAAGCACAAGAAACCAGCTCGAATGAGTGAACCAGATGGATACTGAGACAGTAAAAAGCTAAATCAGTTGGATGAGTATACAATGCAAATATCAGCCAGAATTTCAGAAGATTTTATCAGCTCGATACATGGAATTGAAAATTCAGCTGGGTATAACAACGACATAAGGAATTTGAAATTTGGAATGACTAAAGTTGTAAAGCCCAGACATTTTTATAGGCCACAATTAGAAAGTTATAAGATTTGAGGGATTACATTGATATGCAATTTTATTCAACTCTTGATTTAATCGAGTTTCAGAGTCCAGATAGATACTGATTAGCTTTTAGCATTTGAGAGCTAAATTCCAGATTTCATGATATGTGATTTCAGATTTTATGTTTACGCATTTTCAGCTGTCACCCTGTGTTAAGTTGAAATTTAAGATATTAGAAATACAAATACAGCAGATGTCTAGTTGATCCTACAAGCCAATCCTTGTTTTAACTAAAATCGTTCGGTTTCCTTATGCATTATTTTATTTTAATAACAAAGTACGCTTTTAAAAGACTTTGGCATATTAATTTAAACGCCTTTTTTTATCGAGGCATTAATAAATCATATATATAGGATGTTAGCTGCTTCATGCACCATTATCTTCAAATCAAACTATTTTAAGCGGTGCTCTCTCTCAAAGAAACCGAGCAAAAGCTTTTTAAAGATTTTCGAAGGAGACGGTCGGATTACACGAGGTTTGCTGGATTTCAGTTGCGTTTGTGTTAAAGAATTTCAGGCAAGTAAACTCTATTTCTTGCTCACTCATGAAAGCATATATTCAGTTCTGTATGCATGTTTGTGTGAGTTTTAAGGATTTGAAGTTTTACTACGGCTGTTCTTCAAATAAAAGTATGTTCATGCTCTATTTTTACAAAGGTACGTATTTACTGTATTCTGATCCAGAAATGTTTTAGGAAATGGTTTGATGATGTTCGTCCAGTATTTTCTTGAGTATTCTAAAGATATTTCTTCGAAGTAGCTTACAAGTAGCTTATTCGATCTTTTTCCAGAAATTTCTTGAGATATTTTGATTTCTTCAGACAAAGGAAACCATCGTCGTTCATGTTTATTCACCTGGTTAAGTCTGAAATCTGGTTCTTAAACCACAACTGATATTCTATGTCAGGCCCCGTGCTAATTACTCAAAATAATAGCACAATTAAGCACATAATCACGGAAGCGAAAAATCGGGCTTAAAAATTTTCGAAATATAATTGGGCCTGAACTTAAAACATCATTCAAAATATTCATAATCAAAATACTAATTGACTCAAACTCATATAAAATAGGTAACACAATTATCAATTCAAATACAGATCCCCAAAAATACATAAGACACGGGGCATCCCCCGGGTTTGATACATAAATAAATAACTGGGACTCATGGAAATGGGTATCGACCAGCTGAACCTCCACTCTGTCCAGCTTGGTTACCTGAAGATCCTGCAAATGGGTAACGCAGACCCGAACAACACAAAAGCAGGAAACAAATACGAGGTCAAGCCTCAGTACGAAGAGCTATATAAACAGCTAGACATGCAACATGCTATAAATCAATGCATGAATGCATGAGGGCTATCAAAGATCGGATAGCTAGACCAGCAAGTCGACTGGCAATCATATCGATCGAGCCTCTATACCACGCACAGCAAGTCAGCCGGTGGAAATCTTCGGTCCGTGATCTTCAGGGCCCGTCAGCCCATCACAACTCGGTGGTCTTCAGACACGACAATTCAGTCCGTCACCACTCCGATGATAGCGTTGGACTTTTCAGGCACAACAACTCAGTCGGCCAGTCCCAACGTGGCTCTCAATCAGGTCATCAATCAATCTGTCATGCTCAATATGTATGCATGTATGCCAATCAATCATGAATGCACAATGCATACAATAATTCATACGTGAAACAGAATGTACAATTCCACCAATTCAACAAACTGCAACACGTAAAATCATATAATCACATCAGCAGGTTCACAACATCAATCATAGTCGTGTTCATGCTCTAAGCTGCTAAATCTGCTCAATTCGTACCTCAATCCTCAAAATTCTACCTCACAGATTTCTCAAATGCACGACAGGACTTCCTGGAAGCTGGAATCTGTTTCAAAGCCTCGAAAATCAGCTTAACTCAAGCATAAATCAGAACCTGAACACTCTAATACCTACGGTCAGAACTATACTCAAGTTCTAAACAATTCTACGCAGGTATTAGCTACTAGACAAAGCTCAATTCAACGAGAAATTCTCACCCCGAAGCTTAAACCAGCAGGAGAACACACGAAACAGACTTCTCCAAAAAGCTTCGAACACTAGTAGCTACACGCTTCCACTCCAACGCTAATTCAGGGTTCCAACTAGGTAGCAATTTAGAGAGCAACTCACAAGGAATCCAGCGCCACCAAAATCACTCAAATCATCGGCGGAGAACGGCGGCAATCGACGGAAATAGTGTTAGAGTAGATGCCCAACTAGCCAACTTGTGGCGTGTGGGTTTATAGACTCTTGTATGAAACAGTCTTTATATATGATATTCGCATTCTTTTATATGGTGTTCTTTACTTTCATTATGTGTGTAATGATTTACAATTGCGTTGAGTAAAGACCTAGAATGCACTGAAGCATATGTTAGATGTGATAGTGGGTATGACGGCTATCATGAAACACATCTAATAGTCGCTGTGTATTCTAAACATGTTCCTAGTCGATTGGGCCGTCAAAATGAGGATAAGGGAAACAGTCTTTATATATGATATTCGCATTCTTTTATATGGTGTTCTTTACTTTCATTATGTGTGTAATGATTTACAATTGCGTTGAGTAAAGACCTAGAATGCACTGAAGCATATGTTAGATGTGATAGTGGGTATGACGGCTATCATGAAACACATCTAATA
>KQ993933.1:97726-113183 GCA_001598015.1 Dorcoceras hygrometricum
GGGATTGGGTGAGACCCCGATGCATGTAGGAGTCGATGCATCGTTGTCGAGGATTCACCGCTCGCAGACCTGCGTGGATATCCTATGCTATCTGAGGGGATAATAGTGTATAAATCTCTGGCCAGAGTACTAGAAGTGTTTTAGGTAAATGTGTTTACCTAGTTGCACTCGTGATGTCACTATTTGATCTCCAAGATGTATGCATAGCTATCGGATCTATAGCGACTCTCGATTTACCAATGGTCGTTGATCTGATCGGGATATATGGATTGAAAGGACCGTACTGTACGCTAACCACGACCGACTGGTTCTTGCAGGCACTATCAGTGATACCTAGGGGATCATGGGGCGATGTTGCTAGATGTTTTACCATGATCCGATGGGCAAGTCCGGAATTGGGATTCCGGAGCCACAATGGTTGTGGGCCCACGGCTAGCTGTATCCCTGAACCATTGAGGGTCACACAAGTACTGGATTCGAGATTCCCGCACGGATACTCAGCTCAATGTGTTAAGCATACGAAGAGGATTTTGGGAGTGCGACTTCCTAAAAGTCAACATGGGTCAAACCGGGGTTTACCGCTGTTGAAGGGCAAAACGGTCATTTTGCATTGGGGTTCTGAAAAACGGTTTTTCAGATCATATCATTCAGTTTTGGAAACTGAATCGATCGGTCCGATCTGATCGGCGATCGGAGTTACGATGAAGTCTCGGTGGTGGAGATGAACTGAATGTTCATCGTTGGACCCGGGCCCGTTGGGCCGGTCCAAGTCCAACTCTTAAGCTTATTTAATTAAGCTCAAACCAAGACTTAACACAATCAACTCATAACCCTAACCCTAAAGCATCAAACACGCCGCCCCTCCTCTCTTCTCTCACGTCGCCGCCGCCGCCCGCCGTGCGCCGCCGCCGCCGCCCGTATTCGCCGGAAATTCGTTTCCGGCCAATTTGACGAGGAGAATCCGTTCGTGCTGATCTCGTCAGTGCTTCTAGTGCAGCCTGACGAAGGAGTCTCGGATCTGGTCGCGACTATTAGATGTGTTTCATGATAGCCGTCATACCCACTATCACATCTAACATACGCTTTAGTGTAATCTAGGTCTTTACTCAACACAATTGTAAATCATTACACACATAATGAAAGCAAAGAATGCCATATAAAAGAATGCGAATATCATATATAAAGATCGTTTGTACAAGAGTCAATGAAAACCCACACGCCACAAGTTGGCTAGTTGGGCATCTACTCTAACATAGAAATCTTACAACAGATACCAGCAGCAACCACCAGCCGATATAATCTCAAAGGAACATCAAAACGACACCGTTCCAACTAACTCAAAGGACGTCGCAGAGCTTCACCAGCTGACAACAGATATCTCTTGTGAAGCAACCAAAAGCTGGTAACAGATCTCTTCAAAAACCCATCAGCGACTGATCTCGTGAAATCACTCAAAACGACGACGCGTCAACTAATCCAAATGACGTCGTAATGGTTACGTAAACATTGCTGCCAACAGCTGGTCACCCAGTGGCAATAATCAAATCGACGTCGTGCAGCATACGTCATCCTATCTGTCGACAGATATCTCGCGACTGGTTCTTAAAACCATAGACTGGTCGCTCTTTCTAACGCAACTGCTGAAACCAGTAGTCAACACTCAAAAATGTTGACCAACACGTGTCGCTTCCTCAATCATCCTCGCGATTGCGTGCCTCGGCTGCCAGCAGCAACTACTTCAAGCGCCACTACTGCCAGCAGATATCTCTCCAAGCGAAACGACAACGTATTCCTCGTTTGCTACAGTAACTATCTAAATCAAATCTCACCAGCTGTAAGCTACAGTACCGTTGACTCGTGTTGACTCTGTAAATTTCGCTGCGGCTGATTCAATACTTAGAGAAATTAGACCACTCCAAATCTCGTGACTAATCCTACAAATCTGATTAATCACTATTCTAATTTCTCAATCCTCACATTCTATGTTGGATAAATTCTAAATGTGGCTTTCAACTGTTGCATTGTTCTTGTTCAGCTGTTGTCAGATGTTGTATTAGTTTGTGTTCAGCTGTTGCATTCGTTTGAGTTCAGCTGTCGTGTTAATTATATTCAGCTATTACCGTACTTTGTTCAGATGTTGTTTTAGTTGGTGTTCAGATGTTGGATTGATCAACGTCTGAATTTTTTTTTTTTTAAGTGTGTTGACTACTGAGTTGAACAACTGACATCTGAAGTATTTCGTTTTACCAACAGTTGAGTTCCTTCGTTTAAACAACGTTGACGTCTGAGTTGACCAGCTGACAGCTGAATTGTTTCTTCTTCCTTGTAACGTTATATTCAGTCAGATGTTACCTGTTCATTTCTCTATTTCTTTACAAATAATAGCGAAATTCCAGAGTCATATTCCTTATTTATTTCCACTTAAATTCGAAATAATTATCCGATTCAATTGACAGATTCAAGTAGTATTTTTATTCAGTTTTTATCTTCGCAAGAATTTCAGAGAATCCTTATACAGTTCCAGAACATCATTTAACAAACAAAAACCAATAAATCGTACTAAGAGAAAAGGAAAAAAGATTTACAAAAGAAAATAAAGAGCAGAAAGATTATGTTTATGAAAGTTTTAAGTTATGACTTTGGCAACAAATGGTCCCAGAGGAAGGGTGAGTGTGCGGCTGACGAACCGTGTGCCTTTCAAATAGGAAGGATCAGGATTACGGATTGACGGATCTGTATACCCCTTCAAACATGAGCTTTATGCTAATACTGATATCAGGAGTTTGATCAAACAAATTGGACCAAATGTTTAAGTGTTGTCATAATTTCAGAAAATGAATGAAGAGCGCAAGTTTGATTTTAATCACAGCTCTGCAGAAAAGTTTAAAGCTGCTTCGTTTATGAAGTACAGTAAATGTTTTCAGAGCTGGTTATTGTTTTATGCTTTCAGATCTTTCAGATTCCTCAGTTATTGTTTTTCGCTTATTCGTAGTTAAGCGTATTCAGATTCCAGTTATGTACCAGATATCGTTTTGCTTGTGGTTATGTGCCTTCGATATTCCGGATTTTACCTGCTGGACCTTAGGCTCACAATTTTTCATTGAGTGCAGGTAATGAACAGTAAAGAGCTGGAGGGAGATGAACAGAAAGGAAGGAGGTGTTTATCGTGGACATCAGATTTCATCTTTCTTTTCTGTTTCAGATTTTGTTGTATTGAACCCTCAGTCGTAGTTTTGTTGTCTTGTAGGAATTCTGTATAGACTTTATCTTTAACTATGTATACAGTTTCTTTTGAATCATCAGATCCCTATCATTTTAACGTACGCGTTGTTATTCAGATGTGTAGTAGTTCAGCATTTCTTTTATTTTATTCTTCACGTCTGAGTTCCTTCAACAGATTTGAGTTGTGATTATTCACACTTCAGACTAGAAATTTAGTAACGACTGTTTGTTATTAAGAATTGAAATTTTTGGGTCTTTCAATTCGAACCCCCAAAACTTCTAAATTCCATTCAGAAAAGTCCGATCGTTACAGTTGGTATCAGAGCATGGTCCTTGATATAAACACACTTCCGGTCTGAGGAGATCTCTCCAGCCGCTTCTAAATTTGTGAGTTTTATTTCATTTTCTAGCATAAAGTAATCTCTCATATAGAATTGTGGTGGATTTGGGCTACCCTTTACAGTTATGTCAGGACGAGGTAGAGGAACAAGGAGTTTTGTCGAAGGAGATAGTGAGTCAGAAGGCATAAACCCAGTCCTCAATAGTATGGCTCAACTTTTCGAACGTTTAGTTGACCAAACCAATCATGGGAATGGTCAGCCTTCAGGTAGAATAGTCAGTCGAGAAGATCCTCAGGAGAGGTTTAGAAGACAGAGACCTCAGGAATTTTTTGGCACTACTGACCCTCTCATAGCAGAAAGCTGGATTAAATCCATGGAGGTGATCTTCGAGTATTTGCATATGACAGATTTGGAAAGGCCTCGGTGTGCTATTTACATGCTGAGGGGAGATGCAATGATTTGGTGGGAAGGCGCCAAGTTAACACTTGACTTGGAGATGCTCACCTGGGAAGAATTTAAATGGGTCTTCTTCGAGCAGTACTTTACTGTAGACGTGAGAGAATAGTTGCAGAGTGAATTTTTAACTCTTAAGCAAGAAGGGATGGCAATGCGGGACTATATCCGCAAATTTGAGAGGGGATGTTATTTTGTTCCTTTAATTGGAACTAACCCAGATGTCAAGCTTAGACATTTTATCAATGGGTTGAAGCCCATGATTAAACATGATGTTAGGTTGGCAGAACCCGTGGATTACACGGCAGCTGTGAATAAAGCTCTGTGGGCAGAACAAGACTGGAAGGCAATCGAGGATGATAGGAAATTTAAGAGACAAGCTTTCCAGCAAAATGATCGAAGAAAGTTCAAGAAACAAAATAGCAATCAGCAAGAGTCGCAAAGGAAAGGGCCAATTGCTGCTCAACCTGTATGTGCTGTTCCAAATACTGGGAATAGGCCTCCTTGTCCTACTTGTAAGAAGAATCACGCGGGCCAGTGCCGTTTTGGCCAGAACGTGTGTTATACCTGTGGCAAGCCAGGCCATATGTCAAGGAATTGTTCCCAAAAGCAGCAACTCATCACTAGCAGGGCCTATGTGATGACCGCTGAAGAAGCTCCAGTAGATACCACCGTGGTGACTGGTAAGATTTCTGTCACCAACATGTCTACAATAGCATTGTTAGATTCTGGTGCAACTCATTCGTTTGTGTCGGATAGATTTTCTAAGAAACTACCGATTAAACCAGAAGAAGTAGAAATAGGATATTGTGTTCATATTCCTTCAGAAGAAAGCATAGTCACCAATCTTATATTTCGAAATATAGAACTTAAGTTACAAGGGAATATCGTTTTTGTGAAGAAGCTCCAGTAGATACCACCGTGGTGACTGGTAAGATTTCTGTCACCAACATGTCTACAATAGCATTGTTAGATTCTGGTGCAACTCATTCGTTTGTGTCGGATAGATTTTCTAAGAAACTACCGATTAAACCAGAAGAAGTAGAAATAGGATATTGTGTTCATATTCCTTCAGAAGAAAGCATAGTCACCAATCTTATATTTCGAAATATAGAACTTAAGTTACAAGGGAATATCGTTTTTGCAGATTTGATAATATTGCCCATGCTTGAATTTGATTTCATTTTGGGAATAGATTGGTTAATCAAATACGCAGCTGTTATAGATTTTAAGCAGAGGTCTGTTCAAATTAAATTACCAAGTGGGACTTCGTTTTTATTCAAAGCCGATAAGTTTAATGGTGTTCCTATGATAGTATCAGCTGTGAAAGCCCAACGGTATTTAAGAAACGGATGTCAGGGATTTCTGATAAGCGCTTTATCAATAGAATCAAAGAAGAAAACTGAATTGGGAGATGTAGAGGTGGTGAAGGAATTTTCAGATGTCTTCCCTGAAGATATTTCAGGTCTACCTCCAAATCGTGAATTAGAATTCACCATTGATTTAGTACCAGAAGCTGCCCCGGTTTCTAAGCCTCCTTACAGACTTTCCCTAAAGAAATGAAAGAGCTAAAGGATCATATTCAAGATTTATTGAATAAAGGTTTTATCAGACCCAGCACTTCACCGTGGGGAGCTCCAGTGCTGTTTGTGAAGAAGAAAGATGGTAGTATGCGTCTGTGCATAGACTATATAGATCTAAATAAATTGATGATTAAAAATAAGTATCCTCTCCCTAGGATAGATGATTTATTCGATCAGCTACGAGGAGCTGCAGTGTTTTCAAAGATAGACCTAAGGTCTGGATATCATCAGCTTCGAGTAAAAGAAACAGACGTATACAAAACAGCTTTTAGGACCAGATATGGCCATTATGAATTTTTAGTTATGCGCTTTGGAGTAACTAATGCGCCATCAGTTTTTATGGACTTAATGAATAGAGTATTCCAACCTTTTCTGGACAGATTTTCATCGTGTTCATAGACGATATATTGATTTACTCAGAGAACAGACGTGAGCACGAAAACCATCTTAGGGAAATTCTTCAGATTTTAAGAACTAAGCGATTGTTTGCTAATTTCAGTAAGTGAGAATTTTGGATTGAGAAGGTTGTATTTTGGGTCATATCATTTCGAAAAATGGGATAGAGGTAGATCCTTCTAAGGTAGAAGCTGTGAAAGAATGGCCTGTACCCAAGAGCGTAACAGAAGTCCGTAGTTTCTTAGGACTTGCAGGTTATTATCGCAGATTTATAGAAGGATTTTCTAAGATTGCTGTCCCTATAATAGCATTAACAAAGAAGAATATTAAATATAACTGGACTCCAGAATGTCAGTTCAGTTTTGAGAAGTTAAAAATGGCGTTAATAGAGGCCCCTGTTCTGACGTTGCCATCGGAGAAGGGAAACATCGTGATTTATTCAGATGCGTCAAAAATAGGTCTAGGAGCTGTTTTAATGCAAAACAGAAAGGTGATCGCTTATGTTTCCAGACAGTTGAAGACTCATGAAAGAAATTATCCTACACATGACTTAGAATTAGCAGCAGTTGTTTTCGCATTAAAGATCTGGAGACACTATCTTTATGGAGAAAAATGCGAAATCTTCACAGACCATAAAAACCTTAAGTATTTATTTACCCAGAAAGAGCTGGACATGAGACAAAGGAGATTGCTCGAACTGGTTAAAGATTATGACTGTGTAATCAGCTATCACCCAGGAAAATCTAATGTAGTAGCTGATGCGCTAAGCAGAAGAAACGTGGGTCTAGCTCAGATCTCAGTTCAGGTTCCTCTAGCGTTAGAAATTAATAGATTCAAACTGGGAATAGTTAAAAAAGAGAATTCTGCTAAGTTATCAGTCCTTACAATCCAATCAACTTTGAAAGATCGGATTCGAGAAGGTCAAGCGAAGGACGATCAACTCCAGAAATGGAAGAGGCAAGACGAAAACAGAAGAGCAAATTTGTATACAGTAGAAGAAGGAATTGTGAAATACCAGAGTCGGTTGTGGGTACCGCGCATAGATAATCTGCGCAAGAAGCCCATAACTCACCGTATTCAATTCACCCAGGAGGAACAAAGATGTTTAAGGATTTTCAAGCTCTGTTTTGGTGGCCAAGGATGAAGCGTGACATCTGTAGATTCGTCGCTGAATGTTTAACATGCCAGCAAGTTAAAGCAGAGCATCAGAGACCTGCTGGAATGTTAAAACCGCTTCCTATACCCGTATGGAAATGGGATAACATAGCGATGGATTTTGTTGTAGGATTACCCAGAACAGTTCAGGGATTCAATGCGATTTGGGTTATCATTGATAGATTAACTAATTCTGCACACTTTTTACCTGTTAAAACGACATACGATTTGAATAGGTATGCAGAATTGTATGTCAAGGAAATAGTCAGACTTCACGGGATACCGAGTTCTATAGTATCAGATAGAGATCCAGATAGTTGGATTCTAAATTGCCGTTAATTGAATTCACCTATAACAATAGTTACCAAGCTTCGATCGAGATGGCACCATACGAAGCTCTGTATGGCAGAAAATGTCGTTCGCCGAAACTTTGGGAAGATATAGGTGAAAGAACAGAGATAGGACCTGATATTGTAGAACAAGCATCTGAAGCAATTAAAATAATACGTGATCGAATGAAGACTGCACAGAGTAGACAGAAGAGCTATGCAGATAGCCATCGCAGAGATCTGAATTTTCAAGTAGGAGATCATGTGTTCTTGAAGATATCACCTGTGAGACCCTCAAGTTTAAGAAGATTAATTGAGTTAATTAATCGAATTTAGGAGTTCAGATTTGTGCGTAACAAATCTGGTTGATCAGCGTTCCGTTGGAAGGATTTGTGAATATTTTTGGTCAGATTTCATGTTTGGGACAATTCTGGAAAGTTTAAATATTTTCGAGTAGCCATCGGGTGAGAGCTTTCAGATATGTACGAGAAATCTGTTATCGCTGGCGCTTGAATGTTTGCATCGTGTATTTGTTGCATGAGGCAATACGCTGTCATTTTGCGGCATTCAGATGTCTCGCTGTTGGAGAGATCTGTTGAGAATTTGTATCATTTCAGACGTATGCCGCAGCGTGTTTTTGTATTGGTTGCAAAGCGTCGTCGTTGGACGTTTAGACTTAGCGCTATTATGAGAAATCAGTTCGTGGAAGAGATCTGGTATCGCTAGGCGCGAGAAGATATACGACATCGTTTTTAGGTTTGGATGTCTCGCTTGGAGATGAAATCTGGTTGATGGTGAATCGGATGTCAACGCGGGTCAACAGGTGATAACGAGTGTGAGATTTGTTGTAGCGGGGGAGCAATGTTACGTCGTTTCATTAAGTGGTAGCGACTCATTTACCTTGTGCGTTGGCGAGGAGTAGCGAGGTCTGTTTTCGCGTGTATACAGAAGTCTGCTAACAGCTTTGTAGTGTGAGACTTAAACATCATCGTTTAGATAAGTGGAGACGGTACTATTTTGGGTTTAACGCTAGAGATCTGTTGGAGTGCTTCGGGCAGATGTGATGACGTGTCCCGATGTCTCAGCGACGCCGTTTGATAAATAAGCGTTGTGTAGCGCTGGTCTTCAGATTTCTCCAGTGGTTAGCATTAGTGTCCAGATTTCTCTAGTGGGTGGGTCCTGCGACGTCGTTTAAGTGTTTGTTTTCAAAGGGCGTGAGAGATCTGTTAACGGGCGAGAGTTCTTTGAGCAGATGTCAATGTTTTGCGCTGACCGGTTTGGTTTAGTGTTAGCTTGTGATGCAAGCGCAGAGATCTGTTCCGCCAGTTCGACGTCGTTTTACTTAGTCGAGCGTGTGTTAGCGTGAGCGCTGAGGATCCATATTTGTAGATTTGTTCCTTAGCGCAGGGATCTGTTGTAGAGATCTGTTTCAACGGCCAGCGACGTCGTTTCGATTTGGTTTGCGGAGTATTCGATGCATGAGAATGCTTGTTTCAGATTTGTGTGTGAGCGCTGGTCCCAAGTTCGAGAAATCTGTTTGGTGATAAAATCTGATGCAGGAATATGTTTTCGTCACTGATGGACTTTAACAGTAGCGATTGGCTGGAGGATTTTAAATACTAGTGTTTGTAAACACTTAGCATATTTTTCTCGAACCCATATTTCCCATTGAATTCTTCGATAACCCTCGTCGGCTACTGTTCATGTGAAACCTTTCCCGTTTGATTGTCGCCGATTTACGACGCTGTTTGATACAAGATTTACGACGCTGAGTTCGTCATGCTAAGAGCTTTCGATTTCTACCATTTTGGGGTTTTAGATCGACGTGTGGAAGAGGAGCGAAGTAGCTGCCGTTTCGTGTATTTTCGCAGATTCCAATCGATAGTTCCTCAGCTCTGTTTGAGATTCTGGGTAAGAGATTTATTGCCATTTTAAGCTTAGTTCCTGCTGTAGAGATTGTGTCGAGTAGTAGAACCAAATTCAGTTATTGACAGTAAGTAGTAAATTGTATAAGTTCGGATTTTAGCTGATTTGCCAGGTTCCTTAAGCAGATTAGAGCTTCTGGATAGCTTTGTGGGGTTTTGCAGTTAGCTGTGAGGAAGCATAATCGAGCAGGCAGTTGGTACAGTGCCTTGATGGAATATTTTTGAGGTAGTTTCCTTGAAAGGTACGAATTGAGCTTATAATTCAGCTTTGAGATAGGCATGGGAATGTATTATGTGTGTTATATAGCTGTGCCGATTGTTTGTGTAGAGGCAAGCTGTGTATATTATGCATGTCTATTGGCTGAATTATCTGGTGTATGACCTGCTGATTTGGTTATCTGTTGAGTTGCTATGCATGCGATTATTTGAATGCCTTTGTTTTGTTTACTCGCATTGCACATACATGCATCACGCTGAGCATGATACTGCATCTGCATAGCATATTGAGCCATTGAGTCCTTTGATAACCATGATATGTTGCTCTGTTGGAGCTCTTCTCTCGTGGTGCGGTGCGGTGTTGCATAACCACGATTGAGTGCATCTGGAGGGTGCGGTGAGCCGTTCTCATAGCCCTCAGTTGTAGTGACCTGGATAGAGGTTGGCGGGTGGTTGGTCCACTTGCAATACCGTGCGACCTGGCGGGTGGCTCCCGCGCAGGTGCGGCGATGAGCCACTCTATTTTCCACTGGGTGCGATCGGGTAGCTTCCGAGACTCGTGATGTGTCACAGTTGTTGTTACCATTAGTTTGGCCTTCCGGTTGTTACCGATATTCTTTGTACCACTCATGCATTTGCACGACATGATACATTGCATGCTGTATTTCATTGTTGTTTTATGTAGCTCTTCGTACTGGGGTTTGACCCCATGTCCCTCTGGGGCTGGTTGTTTTGTTTTCCTGCTTGTTGTTCAGGTCTCCCAGATTATTCCGCTGGTCTTGGAGTTGACCCAGCTGGAGGTGCCCCAGGAGGTGTGTAGAGTGTCCCAGTTAGCGTATAGCATATATGTATCAGTTCTATTAGCCGGGGTGTGTCCTGTGCTTTGTGTATTCAGTTGTTGTATTAGTTGACTGATACTTGTTTAATTTTTTATTGTTGTATTATGGCTTTTAGCGTTGTTTATTTTTACCAACTGGGATATTTTGAGTGTTAGGATAAAATTTATTAGTTTTGGTGATAACAAAAATAAGACAAGATGCTATTGGACAATAAGTTGTCGAAGAAGTATTTCTAACAGTGGTATTTCAGCAGTTGGAGTATTCGTGAGATATCAGCAGATGGTATGCGATCAGCAGATGAACGGTTTGAGAAGTTCAGCAGATAGATTCCTTTCGAGCAATCAACAAGAACTTAAGTGTTAGCGTGTTTTTGCTAAGGAGTGTTAAACGACATCGTCTAAGTAAGTTGGAACGACGTCGTTGGAGTGCACTATTTCATTTCAGCAGTTGATCAAAGAAGAGTAATCAGCAGATACATATTTGAGAGATCAGCAGTTGTTTAGTCTGTGTAATTGAAGATTGCGAAACGACAGCGTTTGGTTAAGTTGAAGCGACAGCGTATTGATTGGCTTGGATATATCAGCAGATGCTTTGTTCAAAGCATTATTTCAGCAGATGGCTACAGTGACTTCAACCAGCAGATTATGTTAACCAGCAGATGCATTTCAAAGATAACAAAACGACGTCACTTAAATAAGTTGACACGACATCGTTTTATCGCTAAAGAAATCAGCAGATGGAAAAACACATATGCATATCAGCAGGTAAATTCTTCCAAGCGTTTTTCCAGTCGAAGCATCTTGACAACGACGATGAAGATAGTGCTGGTTACCAAAGTTATTTCAGGCGCAAGATCAAAGTGATTCAAATACGATCGTTTGCTCATAAGGAAAAGATTTGTACGATCGTACAGTTGCCTGGAATTAAGGAGACAAGTTAGGTACTATTTTGGGTAAATAGTATAGTGTACAGAGGCCGTTTCTCCATGCTTGCACAATTATGGAAGAAGACAAATTGGCTCTGTCAGTGAGCAATTTACCTTGTAGTGGAGCAGGAATTACGGTGTACGATTTTGGCAGTAATTCAAACGGGATTCATTTCCTTTGGAGAATTAATATGACCGTTGCAATCGAAGCCTATAAATATCAGCAGCAGTGTTGAAGAAGACACACTTCGCTATCTATCTATTGCTGTCACGCTGCCAAAATCAATTCAGAGCTTACTCATTGTTGAAATTTCCAAAAAGCTCAAAGACTCGAAGAACTTAACAGTTGTCTTCATTGAAATACCTTCGAGTCAATCTTCTGTTATCTTGTTTTCATTGTTGAAACCAGAAGATATTTACAGTCTCATAATACGTGTTTTCATTGATATATTTCATTGAGTCTGTATCGAACTGTCTGTGTAAATAAGTTCGAAAAACTTTCAAGCGTTGTAAAAACCAGCAGCGAAGTCTGCGTGAAGTGTTGTAAAGTGCTAGGAGTTCTCGTAGCTGCGGGTTACGGGATCGGGTGTTTGTAGAAAGGCTACTCTCATCAAAGTCTTCTAGTGCTACCTTCCGAGGAGGAAGAAGGGGAGACGTAGGATATTGATATCCGAACTTCCAGAAACAAATTCTTGACTCAATCTTTTACTTACAGCTTTTATTTACTGTTGCGCATTATTCACTGTTCACAAACTAATCGGCCTTTTTCCGCACAAATATTGTTGGCTGAGAAGTTTGCTTAAAACTGAGATCCAAACATTTTGAAAGAGTTTTGAAATAGAAAAATCGAAGGAGTTCATTCAACCCCCCCCCCCCTTCTGAACTCCTATTTACTTAGTGATCCTATTTCTGGGACCGTCAAGTGGTATCAGAGCAGGAAATCTCAGTTATTGAACAGTTATCTTTGTGCTTTACATCATACTAATATGTCTACCTCACAAAACAAGCTTCCTTTGTTCTCCAGAGATGAATACGATGACTGGAAGATTCGCATGCAGGCGCATATTGCTGCTATGGATGATGAGATGTGGAATGTTATTACTGATGGGCCATTGAAGATAATGAAGCCAAATCTTGCATTCTCTGTATCAAATGGCGAGGCTCAGTTCCTTGAGAAAGCTAGACATGAGTACACCAATGATGACAAGAAGAAAGCAAACTTGGACAATGTGGCCAGAGACATCCTATACAAAACGCTGGACAAAGACAAAAATATGTTCAGCAAAATCAAGACCTGTGCCACAGCAAAAGAAATATGGGAAAATCTTGTCCAGATCTACGAGGGCAGCGATGAAACAAAAGAGAACAAGCTGACAGTGGCTCAGCAAAAATATGAATCAATCAAGATGAAAGACGGCGAAACAATGACTGAATTTGACGAGCGCTTTACTGCAATTATCATCGAGTTGAACAGCTTGGGCAAAGAATAAAGTAACCGGGAGTTGGTGCTAAAAGTGATGAGAGCCCTGCCCAGAGAGTGGGACGTGAAAACCATGGCTATGAGGGAATCAAAGGACCTCAACAAAATGGAGCTTCATGACTTGTTTGCAAATCTAAAAGCATATGAGTTCGAACTAGAGACAAGATCAGAAGCTGGTCCATCAACCTCCCAGCCAACGAAAGCTCTTGCTGCTACAACTGCTGAACCATGCTCTCCAAGCAAAAGAAAATCAGCAGATCAACTTTCTGACGACGTCATGTCCCTCTTCGTTAAGAAGTTTGGGAAATACCTGAGAAGATCTTTCAACCCTTCTACTTCTTTCAATAATTATAATAAATATGATAAAGTATCTTCTGAATTGAAATGCTATAACTGTGATCGTCCAGGTCATTTCGCTGCTGATTTCAACAGACCCAAGAGAGACGATAGATACAAGCGAGATGATAGAAGAGCTGAAGAACGATACAGGAAAGAAGAGCGATACAAACGCGATGAGGAAGATAATGAAAGAAATGTTGATAAGTCCAAGGACAAGTCCAAGGACAAATTCAAAGAAAGATCGAACGACAGAAGGATGAAGACCAGCAGCAACAAAAGATTCAGTCGCAAGCATGATCGCAAGGTGTTGGTGGCTGAGGAAAGCACCAAAAGCTGGGCTGACAGTGACTCAGACTCATCCAGCAGCAGCTCATCTTCAAGTGAGAGTGAACAGGAGGAGGTTCACTGCTTCATGGCTGACCAAACAGATGATGATGAGGTAATTGATTTTTCGAATGTTGAATTTACACGTGATGACCTTGTCATAGCACTAAATGACATGGTAAAAGAGTAAAGAAAGCTTTCTCACTCATTTGAGGAAGCTAAAGCCGAAAACATGAGTTTAAAGAGTAGTTCGATTGACTCAAATTCTGATGAGTTTGAGGATATTGACATTCTAAAAACTGAGTTGAGTAAGCTACAAGCTGAGAATGAGATGCTGAAAGATGAAGCCAGCGAGCTCAAGGCTGAAGTCGATAAATTAACTGTAGAAATGATCTCCTGGAACAAGGCTAATATTTCTCTCTACAAGCTATATGAAAGCCAAAAACCATTAAGTGATAAGACTGGTATTGGATTCAACAATAGTGAGTTCTGTGAAGGAGAGTCAAGTACTCAATCACGATGGAAAAGCTGGTATCGGCTTTTCAAAACCTGAGAGGTTCCAAGCCCAACTGGCTAAAGAACAGACTGGATAAAGACAAAGAGAAAGCTAGTCAAAACCATTTGTTCCTAACCAGTCGTGGCATAACTCGAAGAAGGTTAAATCGGGTTGGAAAAAGTTTCTGCAGAGGAGAGATCAACATGATCAAAATATGAAACCAAAACTCAAAAGACCAGCACATGATTTTGCACATACTTTCGTGGATCCTAGAACTGGAAAAACCGTAAGGATTATTCAAATCTGGGTCCCGAAAGGGGTAATCCAATCAGGACCCAAGTAAAATTGGGTACCAAAAGTGATTTTCTTGCGTGCAGGTCAGCAGGTACGAACCAGCAGACACATAAAAAATATGGTACCTGGACAGCGGCTGCGCAAGACATATGACTGGAAATCCAAAGCTGCTGAAAGATGTGATTCCACACAAAGGAGCAAAAATCGTCTTCGGAGATAACGCATATGGTAACACTGTGGGTAAGGATAAGCTTACCCATGGTAACATTTCTATTTCTGATGTTCTTGTTGTTGATAACTTGCGTTACAATCTGATAAGTATCAGTCATCTTTGTGACAAAGGTTTCCTTGTTAATTTTCAACAACACACGTGCACAGTTCAGGACTCAACTGGTCTAACCGTGTTGGTGGGTAAGCGTTCTGGGAACACCTACGTTATCAACTGGTTAGAACAAGAGAAGTCTGAACACTTGTGTCTTGCAGCTGGCTCTTCCAAGAGCTGGTTGTGGCACCAAAGAATGAATCACTTGCATTTCAAAACTATTGCTAAATTGAGTACACATGATATGGTTTCTGGTCTGCCTAAAATCTCTTTTTCTAAGGACAAGATTTGTGCAGCTTGTCAACTGGGAAAACAAATCAAATCTACTTTCAAAACCAAAGGCGGTAAACGTTCTTCCCAAAGCTTAGAGCTTTTGCATATGGATCTTTTTGGTCCTGTTTCTATAACCAGCTTAGGGGGAATGAACTACACCCTAGTAGTTGTTGATGATTTTTCCAAATATACTTGGGTGGTGTTTAAATGCAAAATCTGATACCGCTGACCAGTTGATTAGGCTCTTAAAACGTTTACAAAATGACAAATCTTGTACAGTCAACCGGATAAGAGTGATCGAGGAACAGAGTTTTTAAATCAAAAATTATCTTCTTATCTGGATGACATTGGAATAAAGCATGAGCTTTCAGCAGCTAGAACTCCTCAGCAAAATGGCCTAGCTGAGAGGAGAAATTGCACTTTAAAAGAGCTGCTAGATCCATGATTGCTTTTTCAAGGCTTTCGCAAAAATTCTGGGCAGAAGCAGTTAATACAGCATGCTATACTCAGAACAGATCAATGATAAATAGGATGCATGATAAAAC
>KQ993933.1:124642-146180 GCA_001598015.1 Dorcoceras hygrometricum
CTCCTGGCTTCGTTGATCATACAAATCCAGAGTTTGTTTACAAACTGGACAAAGCTCTATATGGGTTGAAACAAGCACCCAGAGCTTGGTATGATACACTCACAAAATTCTTGCTTGAGCATCAATTCACAATAGGCACAGTAGATAAGACGTTGTTCAAATTTGCTAAGGATGATCACGTCTTGCTTGTTCAAATTTACGTTGATGATATTATTTTTGGGTCAACTAACCCCAAACTATGCAAGATGTTTTCTAAATTGATGCAGGACAAGTTTGAAATGAACATGATGGGGGAGCTGACATTCTTCTTAGGCTTACAAGTGCGCCAGTTGGAGAATGGAATATTCATCAACCAGGCTAAATACACAAAAGAACTGCTGAAGAAATTTGGAATGGAAAATAGTTCAGCAGCAGCGACTCCCATGAGTTCCATGATCAAACTCGACAAAGATGAAGCTGGAACTGCCATTGAGGTATCTTTGTATCGTGGTATTATAGGCTCTTTGCTATACTTAACTGCTAGCAGACCAGACATCATGTTTGCTGTCTGTATTTGTGCTAGATTTCAAGCAGAGCCAAAGCAATCGCACTACATTGCTGTAAAGCGCATATTGAAATATTTAAAGGGTACTCCTAACGTGGGTCTTTGGTATCCCAAAGACTCCGGCTTTGAATTAATTGGGTATAGTGATGCAGATTACGCAGGTTGCAGGATTGATCGCAAGAGAACAAGTGGTACATGTCAATTTCTAGGGGATCGACTGATCTCTTGGTTTAGTAAGAAGCAGACGTCAATTTCCACATCAACTGCTGAAGCGGAATATCTTGTTGCTGGCAGTTGTTGCGCACAAATCTCTGGATTCAACATCAATTGAAGGATTATGGCATTGATGCTTCTGAAGCTCCTATTCTCTGTGACAACACCAGTGCAATTGCTATCACCCATAACCCTGTACTGCACTCACGAACCAAGCACATCGATATAAGGCATCACTTCATAAGAGACCACGTGCTAAAGAAGGACGTTCGGCTGGAGTATGTGTCAACTGAGCAGCAAGTAGCTGATATTTTCACAAAGCCTCTGCCGGACGCTAAGTTTTCTTATTTTAGAAACTCTTTAGGTCTTCTTGAATTTCCTTGATTGTTTGTGTATTAACGCATATTGCAGGTTGCTTAGCCGTTGCTTAAATGCAGTTAGTCTTTTGTTCAGGGGGAACAATAAACCTATCTGCTGAAACAAGCGACTCTTGCGTTTGGAGTATATTAGTCGTAGGGGGAACCAGGAGCTGATTTAATAAGTGTGACGTCAGCAGAACATGTTGCTGCTGGACATACTCAGCAGTTGCGTGTATACTGCTGATGCTTATAAGTTACCAGCTCTTGCCACACTCAACGCAATATCAAATCATCAGTAATGTTTTTACACTTACTATATCAGCAGTTGTGACTTTATACCTTTGGCGCGAAGTTATCTATTTTTTGTACTTTATTTGATTAAAATTTTGGAAAATGTTTTACACCGTACGATCAAAACTTTTTGAAAATTTTTCAAATCTTTTTCAAAACTGTACGCGCTAACGGATGGTTGACACGTGTCTTACCACGCAAAAAGTCACATCGACATTTTCTCTCTCCAAAAACTTTTCGTATTCCTTATATACTACGCGCTTATTGTTCATTCTCTTTTACGTTACACAATTGCTCTCTCTCGCATATCTCTATTGTGCTTTCTCTTGCAAAGATTTTACAGGCGTTATTTTCCTATCATCTACTATTAGCAATGGCCGCCTCTTTCTACAGCAACTCTATTCATGTCGACTTCGACTCCGTTCTGGCAATGGATGAACCAGGGATGGTCTCGATGTTTCAGGCCCTTGTTGCATCTGGTTTACAGGGATTTTTGGGCTGTACTACGGTGGTTTATGAGGAAGCTCTTGTAGAGTTCTTTGTAAATGGGACGGTGAGAGACGGGTTGGTTGTTAGCTCAGTGAATGGGTTATCATAGAGATTTCAGAGGAACTGTTTGCTGAGACGTTTGAGCTTCCTGTAGATGGTTTGGGGGATCTATTGGAGATTCCCAAGGATGCGATTTTTGATGCTCGGAGCATTGTACGATAAAGATTCCAGGCGTCACTAAGTGGACCTGGTTTCTAAAAAGTCTTCCTCGCATTCCTACCGGAGATAAAGGGAAGGAAGTTTTGGTGGAGAAAGACCCTGTTAAGGGCAATCCTGCTGAGGAGCATTATTCTTTGATCTGTGCAGATATCGAATTGCTTGTGAATTTGCGGGCACAGGTAATTGATGAGGTCGCTAAATTCTTTCATTCTTTCAGCCTGAAGAAGCTGGCTACAATAAATTTTGAGGAGATGTACAAGAAGGAAGAGCAAGTTTTTTACTGGGGAGAAACAGAGTCTCCTCAGGTAGCCATTCAGCGGAAATATTATATTTTGCTAAAGTATAGACAAGTTTTGGTCTGGAAGTTTTTGGAAGCTTGGAGGGCCAATTTTGCTCCTGGCCAAGGATCCTCGGTGGTTGATATCCAAGTTATAGAGCTGCTTTCAGACCTCCATCTTTGGTTTTTGGAGGAATTGGCAAAGGAGGCGCGTGCTCATGGTCTTATCTGGAAAAAGCCCTGTTGTTCAAAAATTTTTGAGGGGAGCCCAAGAGATCGAGGCGCCATCAATGCCCGAAACAACACCCTCACTCCATCCAGGTGCTGGATTAGAACAATGCTATATGTTAATGGAGAGTGGATTGTTGAACCTTGCGCTGATCGATGGGTGAAGATTCCCCAGCTGGTAATCTCTAATGAAGTTCCTCATCAGCGACAATATGATGACACTCTCCCTACAGTGAGTGTATTTTTCAGGCTGATGACGAAGCGATGGGCTGATGTTTGTCTAGCAGTTGTTGAGTTTTGTGCTTTGCAGAGACTTCTTCCGGCTGGCTCTCTTCAGTTTTGCAGGTCTTTGCAGTTGGTTGAACCAGTTTCTAGAATTGCTCCTAGCCGGTCTCCAGTTTTTGCTTTCAGAGTATCTCAGTTTTGCTCCATATTCGTTGATTTCAGTTTATTCAATTGGTTTCCAAGTGTAGATATTTCAGAGTTTCTTTCGTCAGTTGCTTTGGATAGAACAGTTTTGCGTAGTGTACAGAGTTCTCAGAATTCTTTTTCAGTTGCTCCCAGTGTACAGTTATCTTTGGATCAGCACCAATCTTCTTCATCTTCTACTGACAGTTCTTCTTCCTTGCGCTTTGATACGACAGATGTAGATGCTACTGCGTCTTCTCTACCTCCTCCTTCTCAGGATCTCTCTGCTGCTCTTGCTGATCTTCAAGCCACTCTTTCGGAGCAGATTTTTGAATATCAAAGTGGTCTTTCCTCAAAGCTGCACAAAATAGAACAGAGCGTGTGTGACTCCCTGCGGGATCAAGAAGATATCTTCAGAAATTTATCTCAGGGAGCACGACAGGAAGCCCACACTCTTGATGATGTCCAAACTATACGCTTCAATGACTTTCGCAAACATGTCCTAGCTCAGAATGCTTCTATCTTTACAGGACTAGCGGATGTGCGAAAAGAAGTGCAAGAAGTTAATGTCCAAAGTTGACATCATGGCCTCTCGCTTAAATGCCATTCAAAAGGATGCTGAGGCTATCTTCAGAAATTTATCTCAGGGAGCACGACAGGAAGCCCACACTCTTGATGATGTCCAAACTATACGCTTCAATGACTTTCGCAAACATGTCCTAGCTCAGAATGCTTCTATCTTTACAGGACTAGCGGATGTGCGAAAAGAAGTGCAAGAAGTTAATGCCAAAGTTGACATCATGGCCTCTCGCTTAAATGCCATTCAAAAGGATGCTGAGGCAACCAAGGAAGCCCTTTCCTATCAGCTTTTCGAATTCCAGAGTTCAGCACAAGAAAATCATAATGTTATTCATGCCCAGCTAAGTGAACTTGTTGATTATATGCATCGGGGCAGTGCTGACAAAAAGGGGGAAAGTGGCAGCCGATGACTTCAACAGCCCTCGAATGTTCAAGTTAGTGCCAGTGCTGAGAGGACTCCAACATTTGCGCAAAGAGTTGAAATGGCTCAGCGACACATTGTTCATACAGTGCTGGATGCTGATGCTAACAGAGCTTTACTTGAGAGACAAGAAGCAGCGGAGCGAGACAGAGAAAGAAGAATAAGAGAGGCAAGGTTGCTGAAAAGGAGAAGAAGAGACTAGATTAGTTTTTCTGCTGATAATCTTTGTACACATCTTTTGTACAATTTTGTTGGTTAATGAAATTTGCATTCCAGCAGATAGTGTGCAATTTATTTTTGCATATCTTTTGTCTTGGCTGCTGAAGTTTTGTCACCACCAAAGAGAGGGAAATTGTTAGGATAAAATTTATTAGTTTTGGTGATAACAAAAATAAGACAAGATGCTATTGGACAATCAGTTGTCGAAGAAGTATTTCTAACAGTGGTATTTCAGCAGTTGGAGTATTCGTGAGATATCAGCAGATGGTATGCGATCAGCAGATGAACGGTTTGAGAAGTTCAGCAGATAGATTCCTTTCGAGCAATCAACAGGAACTTAAGTGTTAGCGTGTTTTTGCTAAGGAGTGTTAAACGACATCGTCTAAGTAAGTTGGAACGACGTCGTTGGAGTGCACTGTTTCATTTCAGCAGTTGATCAAAGAAGATTAATCAGCAGATACATATTTGAGAGATCAGCAGTTGTTTAGTCTGTGTAATTGAAGATTGCGAAACGACAGCGTTTGGTTAAGTTGAAGCGACAGCGTATTGATTGGCTTGGATATATCAGCAGATGCTTTGTTCAAAGCATTATTTCAGCAGATGGCTACAGTGACTTCAACCAGCAGATGATGTTAACCAGCAGATGCATTTCAAAGATAACAAAACGACGTCACTTAAATAAGTTGACACGACATCGTTTTATCGCTAAAGAAATCAGCAGATGGAAAAACACATATGCATATCAGCAGGTAAATTCTTCCAAGCGTTTTTCCAGTCGAAGCATCTTGACAACGACGATGAAGATAGTGCTGGTTACCAAAGTTATTTCAGGCGCAAGATCAAAGTGATTCAAATACGATCGTTTGCTCATAAGGAAAAGATTTGTACGATCGTACAGTTTCCTGGAATTAAGGAGACAAGTTAGGTACTATTTTGGGTAAATAGTACAGTGTACAGAGGCCGTTTCTCCATGATTGCACAATTATGGAAGAAGACAAATTAGCTCTGTCAGTGAGCAATTTACCTTGTAGTGGAGCAGGAATTACGGTGTACGATTTTAGCAGTAATTCAAACGGGATTCATTTCCTTTGGAGAATTAATATGACCGTTGCAATCGAAGCCTATAAATATCAGCAGCAGTGTTGAAGAAGACACACTTCGCTATATATCTATTGCTGTCACGCTGCCAAAATCAATTCAGAGCTTAATCATTGTTGAAATTTCCAAAAAGCTCAAAGACTCGAAGAACTTAACAGTTGTTCTTCATTGAAATACCTTCGAGTCAATCTTCTGGTTATCTTGTTTTCATTGTTGAAACCAGAAGATATTTACAGTCTCATAATACGTGTTTTCATTGATATATTTCATTGAGTCTGTATCGAACTGTCTGTGTAAAGAAGTTCGAAAAACTTTCAAGCGTTGTAAAAACCAGCAGCAAAGTCTGCGTGAAGTGTTGTAAAGTGCTAGGAGTTCTCGTAGCTGCGGGTTACGGGATCGGGTGTTTGTAGAAAGGCTACTCTCATCAAAGTCTTCTAGTGCTACCTTCCGAGGAGGAAGAAGGGGAGACGTAGGATATTGATATCCGAACTTCCAGAAACAAATTCTTGACTCAATCTTTTACTTACAGAATTTATTTACTGTTGCGCATTATTCACTGTTCACAAACTAATCGGCCTTTTCCGCACAAATATTGTTGGCTGAGAAGTTTGCTTAAAACTGAGATCCAAACATTTTGAAAGAGTTTTGAAATAGAAAAATCGAAGGAGTTCATTCAACCCCCCCCCCCCTCCCGTCTGAACTCCTATTTACTTAGTGATCCTATTTCTGGGACCATCATTGAGGTATTGTGGTATTTTAAAATTATGTTTTCTTCGTCAAGCCAAAAGCGAAAAATTTTAGCCACTTTTTAAAGTGTTTCCGCTATGTTTTACAAGATTTAACTCTGTGTTGTGCACGAGGCTTGATATTTTTGGTATCAGAGCTTAAACTGGGATAAGCTCGATTTCCATGATCACATGTGAGTCTAGGCACAGTAGTTGTTCTTTGGTTTGTGCTTGACTACTTGAATTACTTGCTTGTGTGCTTACCTTTGAGTGTCTTGAAAGAGATGCCGCCTAAGAGGAGAGGTAGAGCTAGTAGGCAAGTGGTGGTCGATTCGAGGACTCTGGTTAGTGCTGATAGATAGGATGCCTCTCAACCGAGTGTTCCTTTGGAATATAGTGCGAGTCAGTTTTCAGCCTTTCATTCTCTTGCTAGTGCTGTCAACAGAGAGGTTGACTTTATGGAAAGATTTGTAGTTGGACAGACTCCAGTTCAGCAGTCGTCAGGACAAAGCGTGGACCATGTGTTGTCTGGAACGTCGTCCTCCCAGCCTTCTATGGTCAGTGCGGGGGTAAGCATCGACCTTCTCAATGAGTTGGAGTGCGAGGCGCTTGCAACAATTGTGGTCAGGTTGGGCATTTTGCTAGTGTCCTACTTTGGGACAGCAGGATTTGACTAGAAGTTCTTCGAGGCGACCGTACCGTCCTTTTCAGTCCCAACGATCAGGATTTCAGCCTCCAGAGACGTCTAGTGTTAGAGAGATTTCTCTATTAGAGCAATCGGGACTTCAGTCAACTCAGTTGGATGCGACAACTGTAGAGCGAGATGATGTTTGGGCCGGAGAAGGTTGTACAGGTAGTTGTTCTTTGCTTGTTAACTCTGTGTGAGTTGGGTTTGGCGCGTGTTCATCGCACTCGTTTCCTGTTGTATTTAATTGTTTTGTTGGTGTGCGAGGTTTGTTTCCGCCCCATCTTGTTTTGTGATTCTGTGTCTTTGATACTCCTGCCAGTGTAGAAGTTGTCGTTCTGCGAGCGATGCTGAGTTAGGTTGTAAGCAAGTTCTGTTAGGGAAGTTGTTTGTTTTGGGAGTGTTTAGATTCCCGTTTTTGAGAGGATATTTGCTACTTGTTTGGGATGCGATATCCGAACTATAGTTTTGGGTTGGTGATCTCCCTTGTTCGAGGATTTCTTCCCTGTTGTGTTTCAGTTGAGATTCTCCTGATTTCCTTGTAATCTTTAGTATTGTGCGTATCCTCTTTGTTTTCTCTTGTCCGGACAGCAGAATCGAGGTATTTTGAACTCCATTGGCTTTCTGCTGGTTGTGTCCCCAGCTGTGGAGTTGATTCGCGAGCCCCATGTTTTCCAGCTGTTGAGTGCGCCTGAGATCTTTGGGCCTCCGGCTGTTGAGTTGTTGCGGTGGGCTTTGTTTCTCCAGCTAAGGATTGTCTCTGTTGTTATATCTCCAGCTGTTGAGCTGTGTCTCTTGCGTCTATAGCTGTTGAGTTTTATTAGTGAGTTCCATTGACCCCTGTGCAATTGTTGCTTTGAACTCAGTTGGTCCTTATTGTTGTAGTCTCAGGCGGTTGAGATGTTTTACGAGTTGCGTGTATCAAGCTGTTGAACTCTGATTTGTATAACCGTGTCTTGTCATATCCTGTTCAACTCAGCTATTGTAGCCGTGCTTTGTTGTTGCTGTTTGTTCCTTACCAGGATGCGAGGGCGAGCGGTGATACCGCACTCTCATCTCCCTGCTGGGATATGTTAGCCCTCATGCGCCGAGTGGTTAACTACCATAGTTCATGGGTTGGGCAACGGCAGCTTGAGCTGTTTGATGCATCTGGTATTCGGGTGTGGTGTAAAATTGAGTGGGTGATTCTCATACGCTTGTACACCCACTATGGCTACCTCTGTCTGTTGATCTTTGCTCCCAATTGTTGATCAGCTTTGAGTTGTTGAGCTCCTGTGGACTCCCTGTTTCGGTTGTAGTCCCTTCCATTGCATTATGCGAGGCATAATTGCATTGCGATTAGTGGAGACCTTGCTAGATGAGATGCCCCACCTTTGTCTCGGCGTGAAGGTTTTTGTGTTTCCTTTGGAGTCTTTGCATGTATTTTTTTATGGTGGAGAGAGATTAGAGATTTCTGTCTTCACTCAGTTCAGTTTGTCTATGAGTTTAACGTCAGCCTGTGCTAAAGAAGCTTGCCACTGATGATCTAATGGAAGGCCCATCCATCAGTGCTAGTAGCGGTGAGTATCTCAAGATTCTTTCGAGCATTTGGTGGTCTTGTAGAACTTCCTTGTTGGTTCCGAGTACCAGACTAGCGTGGGCAGTAAAAGCATAACTGTCGGATTGTATATATCAGCCCATTTGGTCCTTGTGTTAAGGCTTATGCTAGGAAACTGACAAGAGGATTTTGTGGTCATCCTGTTGCGAGATTGCATAGTTTTCTGGTGTCTGTAGTGGCTGATATGTACTGTAAGCTTTTTGTTCCAAAGTTGGAAGAGTCTTTGGATGTTTTGAGTCTTGAGGGACTGCGAGTTTATCGTTTTTCCCTGATCAGATGCTTAATTCGAGAGCAAAGGGTGAGCGTGACCTTTTGACCAGATTTTGCTTTTAAGTGTGGAATTTTGAACCTCTGCTTGTGAAACATGTGTTTCTTGTAAGTTTCTCCTTCTTGGTTTAGGCTGGATTTGAGAATTAAGGGTAGGTCAGCTCTTGGATTCATCAGTTTGTTTGAGTGTTTTGGGATGAAATTGGATCTTCGGCGTGCAATTTGCGATTATCGGCTGTGTTGTTATAGACACGTGGAGTGTTTTATGTGTCCAAGCCGAGAGAATTGCGAATCAGATCCTTCTTTTGTGATTAATACTGATGGAATGAACAGGACTGGACCCTAAATCAGACTGTTTGGCCAGTGATAATCTTAGTTGGAAGGGAGAAACAGTGATAGATTGTTACCTTACCTGGGTTACAATGCAGCGGGAATGGTCATATAAGAATAAGAAGGAATATTTGAGAGACGGAACCTAAGATAAGTGGGTGTGCCCTCATATGCGTTTGAAACGGTCTTTCATCCTTGTGTTTTGTTTCCTTCAGGTTCGAGTTTGTTCTTTGTTGAGGTGCAATAATTGCCCCTGATAGGTAGAGCGATCGAAACGTGGCTCTTGTGTTGCTATACGGTTTAAAAGATTGGAGTTGCACCGTTACCACCAGCTATAGCTTTTGGTAAAGCGGCAAGCGCTCGGTCCTATAATTGGTATCAGAGCCAACGTCACGGGTTCGATTCCCATTGATTGCAAGGAGTGCAATTATTTAAAGGGGGATTGTTGAGGTGTAATAATTGCCCCTGCTAGGTAGAGCGATCGAAACGTGGCGCTTGTGTTGCTATACGGTTTAAAATATTGGAGTTGCACCGTTACCACCAGCTATAGCTTTTGGTAAAGCGGCAAGCGCTCGGTCCTACATTCTTACCTCGCTGATAACTGGTTGTTCTTTTGTTAATCCCTTTTTGGCAGTGTATATTGTGACTTGGCCTTTGATTATCAGTTGGTTTAGATTAGCAGGGCAGTTGCAATGAGCTCCTCGTTAGGTTTAATCTTTTGGAGATCGTAGCAAAGTTTTTTTATGTTTTAAGTTGGCAGTGCCATCATGAATTCTTCTCTTTGCATGGTGTGCTTCTGTTGAGGAAGTGAACCAGACCATTCGTTTATGCTATGAGTTGTTGAGGTGAAGTTAGAGCGAATGTTAGGCCATGTCGAGTGGCTTTTGCAGATTTGATTTCCAGGATTTCTGTAGTTATCTGCTCATTGCTATTTCTTAGTAGTTGATTGTTTGTAGAGGTGCTCCTAGTTATCTTGAACTCTCGATTAGTAGCCTTTGGTTGAGAGTTAGAGTGCTTTTTATTGTTCTTCGTGTAGCTTAGCTTTCCAGTGGTGGCTATGTTGAGGAAAGTTTTGTTTAATTCCAGAGTTGTTGTTTGATTTCGAGGACGAAATATTTTAAGGGGGAGAGAGATGTGAGACCCTCAAGTTTAAGAAGATTAATTGAGTTAATTAATCGAATTTAGGAGTTCAGATTTGTGCGTAGACAAATATGGTTGATCAGGGTTTCATTGTAAGGTTTTGCGAATATTTTTGGGTCAGATTTCATGTTTGGAACCAATTCTGGAAAGTTTAAATATTTTCGAGTAGCCATCGGGTGAGATCTGTTCAGATTTGTACGAGAAATCTGTTATCGCTGGCGCTTGAATGTTTGCATCGTGTATTTGTTGCGTGAGGCAATACGCTATCGTTTTGCGGCATTCAGATGTCTCGCTGTTGGAGAGATCTGTTGAGAATTTGTATCATTTCATACGTCTGCCACAGCGTGTTTTTGTATTGGTTGCAAAGCGTCGCCGTTGGACGTTTAGACTTAGCGATATTATGAGAAATCTGTTCGTGGAAGAGATCTGGTATCGCTAGGTGCGAGAAGCTATATGACATCATTTTTAGGTTCGGATGTCTCGCTTGGAGATGAAATCTGGTTGATGGTGAATCGGATGTCAACGCGGGTCAACAGGTGATAACGAGTGGTAGATTTGTTGTAGCGGGGGAGCAATGTTACGTCGTTTCATTAAGTGGTAGCGACTCGTTTACCTTGTGCGTTAGCGAGGAGCAGTGAGGTCTGTTTTCGCGTGTATACAGAAGTCTGCTAACAGCCTTGTAGTGTGAGACTTAAACATCATCGTTTAGATAAGTGGAGACGGTACTGTTTTGGGTTTAACGCTAGAGATCTGTTGGAGCGCTTCGGGCAGATGTGATGACGTGTCCCGATGTCTCAGCGACGCCGTTTGATAAATAAGTGTTGTGTAGCGCTGGTCTTCAGATTTCTCCAACGGTTAGCGTTAGTGTCCAGATTTCTCTAGTGGGTCCTGTGACGTCATTTAAGTGTTTGTTTTCGAAGGTCGTGAGAGATCTGTTAATGGGCGAGAGTTCTTTTTGAGCAGATGTCAACGTTTTGCGCTGATCGGTTTGGTTTAGTGTTAGCTTGTGATGCGAGCGCAGAGATCTGTTCCGCCAGTTCGACGTCTTTTTAATTAGTCGTGCGTGTGTTAGCGTGAGCGCTGAGGATCCACATTTGTAAATTTGTTCCTTAGCGCAGGGATCTGTTGTAGAGATCTGTTTCAATGGCCAGCGACGTCGTTTCGATTTGGTTAGCGAAGTATTCGATGCGTGAGAATGCTTGTTTCATATTTTTGTGTGAGCGCTGGTCCCAAGTTCGAGAAATCTGTTTGGTGATAAAATCTGATGCAGGAATATTTTTTTGTCGCTGATGGACTTTAACAGTAGCGATTGGCTGGAGCATTTTAAATACTAGTGTTTGTAAACACTTAGCATATTTTTCTCGAACCCATATTTCCCATTGTCTTCCTCGATAACCGTCGTCGGCTACTGTTCATACGAAACCTTTCTCGTTTGATTGTCGCCGATTTACGACGCTGTTTGATACAAGATTTACGACGCTGATTTCGTCATGCTAAGAGCTTTCGATTTCTACCATTTTGGGGTTTTAGATCGACGTGTGGAAGAGGAGCGAAGTAGCTGCCGTTTCGTGTATTTTCGCAGATTCCAATCGATAGTTCCTCAGCTCTGTTTGAGCTTCTGGGTAAGCGATTTATTGCCATTTTTAAGCTTAGTTCCTCCTGTAGAGCTTGTGTCGAGTAGTAGAACCAAATTTCAGTTATTGACAGTAAGTAGTAAATTGTAGAAGTTCGGATTTTAGCTGATTTTCTAGGTTCCTTAGCAGATTCGAGCTTCTGGAAAGCTTTGTGGGGTTTTGCAGTTAGCTGTGAGGAAGCATAATCGAGCAGGCAGTTGGTACAGTGCCTTGATGGAATCTGTTTGAGGTAGTTGCCTTGAAAGGTACGAATTGAGCTTATAATTCAGCTTTGATATAGGCATGGGAATGTATTATGTGTGTTATATAGTTGTGCCGAGTGTTTGTGTAGAGGCAAGCTGTGTATATTATGCATGACTATTGGCTGAATTATCTGGTGTATGACCTGCTGATTTGATTATCTGTTGAGTTGCTATGCATGCGATAATTTGAATGCCTTTGTTGTGTGTTTACTGGCATTGCACATACATGCATCACGCTGAGCTTGATACTGCATCTGCATAGCATATTGAGCCATTGAGTCCTTTGATAACCATGATATGTTGCTCTGTTGGAGCTCTTCTCTCGTGGTACGGTGCGGTGTTGCATAACCACGATTGAGTGCATCTGGAGGGTGCGGTGAGCCGTTCTCATAGCCCTCAGTTGTAGTGACCTGGATAGAGGTTGGCGGGTGGTTGGTCCACTTGCAATACCGTGCGACCTGGCGGGTGGCTCCCGCGCAGGTGCATCGATGAGCCACTCTATTTTCCACTGGGAGCGATCGGGTAGCTTCCGAGACTCGTGATGTGTCACAGTTGTTGTTACCATCGTTTGGCCTTCCGGTTGTTACCGATGTTCTTTGTACCGCTCATGCATTTGCACGACATGATACATTGCATGCTGTATCTGAATTGCTGTTTTATGCTGCTCTTCGTACTGGGGTTTGACCAGCTGGAGGTGCCCCAGGAGGTGTGTAGAGTGTCCCAGTTAGCGTATAGCATATATGTATCAGTTCTATTAGCCGGGGTGTGTCCTGTGCTTTGTGTATTCAGTTGTTGTATTAGTTGACTGATACTTGTTTAATGCCGTTATGGCTTTTAGCGTTGTGTATTTTTACCAACTGGGATATTTTGAGGTATTGTGATATTTTAAAATTATGTTTTCTTCGTCAGGCCAAAAGCGAAAAATGGCTATACACTTTTTAAAGTGCCTCCGCTATGTTTTACATGATTTAACTCTGTGTTGTGCATGAGGCCTGACATCACCAATGAAGGGTGTTATCAGATTTGGCAGAAAGGGAAAGTTAAGTCCCAGATTTGTTGGACCATTTCAGATCGTAGAACGAATTGGGACTTTAGCGTATCGATTAGCGCTACCTCCTCAGATGTCTACTGTTCACAACGTGTTTCATATATCAGCGCTTAGAAAATACATTGCAAACCCTTCGCATAGAAAATACATTGCAAACCCTTCGCATGTACTCAGATATGAACCCATCCAGTTAGCGTCAGACTTGACTTACGAATAAGTTCCAGAAAGAATTTTAGCGAAAGAAAATCGTAAGTTAAGAAACAGAACTATTCCTATGATAAAAATTCAGTGGGCAAATCACACTGAAAGAGAAGCTACGTGGGAAGTCGAATCTGATATGCAGAAAAGCTACCCAGATCTCTTTAAGTAAGTAATTTTGGGGACAAAATTCTTTTTAAAGGGGGGTAGATTGTAACGCCCAGACATTTTTATAGGCCACAATTAGAAAGTTATAAGATTTGAGGGATTACATTGATATGCAATTTTATTCAACTCTTGATTTAATCGAGTTTCATAATTCAGATAGGTACTGTTTAGCTTTTAGCATTTGAGAGCTAAATTCCAGATTTCATGATATGTGATTTCAGATTTTATGTTTACGCATTTTCAGCTGTCACCCTGTGTTAAGTTGAAATTTAAGATATTAGAAATACAAATACAACAGATGCCTAGTTGAATCCTACAAGCCAATCAAATCCTTTGTTTTAACTAAAATCGTTCGGTTTCCTTATGCAAAACAGAGTACGCTTTTAAAAGACTTTGGCATATTGATTTAAACGCATTTTTTTCTCTAGGCATTTATAAATCATATATATAGAATGTTAGCTGCTTCATGCACCATTATCTTCAAATCAAACTATTTTAAGCGGTGCTCTCTCTCAAAGAAACCGAGCAAAAGCGTTTTAAAGATTTTCGAAGGAGACGGTCAGATTGTACGTGGTTTGCTGGATTTCAGTTGCGTTTATGTTAAAGAATTTCAGGCAAGTAAACTCTGTTTCTTGCTCACTCATGAAAGAATATATTCAGTTATTTATGCATGTTTGTGTGAGTTTTAAGGATTTGAAGTTTTACTACGGTTGTTCTTCAAATAAAGTATGTTCATGCTCTTTTTTTACAAAGGTACGTATTTATTGTATTTTGATCCAGAAATGTTTTAGGAAATGGTTTGATGATGTTCGTCCAGTATTTTCTTGAGTATTCTAAAGATATTTCTTCGAAGTAGCTTACAAGTAGCTTATTCGATCTTTTTCCAGAAATTTCTTGAGATATTTTGATTTCTTCAGACAAAGGAAACCATCGTCGTTCATGTTTATTCACCTGGTTAAGTCTGAAATCTGGTTCTTAAACCACAACTGATATTCTATGTTGGATAAATTCTAAGTGTGGCTTTCAGCTGTTGCATTGTTCTTGTTCAGCTGTTGTCAGATGTTGTATTAGTTTGTGTTCAGCTGTTGCATTCGTTTGAGTTCAACCTTCGCGTTAATTATATTCAGCTGTTACCGTACTTTGTATTCAGATGTTGTTTTAGTTGGTGTTCAGATGTTGGATTGCTCAACGTCTGAATATCTTTGTTAAGTTGTGTTGACTACTGAGTTGACCAACTGACATCTGAAGTATTTCGTTTTACCAACAGCTGAGTTCCTTCGTTTAAACAACGTTGACGTCTGAGTTGACCAGCTGACAACTGAATTGTTTCTTCTTCCTTGTAACTTTATATTCAGTCAGATGTTACCTGTTCACTTCTCTCTTTCTTTACAATTAATAGCGAAATTCTAGAGTCAGATTCCATATTTATTTCCACTTCAATTCGAAAGAATTATCCGATTCAATGACAGATTCAAGTAGTATTTTTATTCAGTTTTCATCTTCGCAAGCATTTCAGAGAATCCTTATACAGTTCCAGAACATCATTTAACAAACAAAAACCAGTAAATCGTACTAAGAGAAAAGGAAAACAGATTTACAAAATAAAATAAAGAGCAGAAAGATTATGTTTATGAAAGTTTTAAGTTATGACTTTGGCAACAAATGGTCCCCAGAGGAAGGGTGAGTGCGCGGCTGGCGAACCGTGTGCCCTTTCAAATAGGAAGGATCAGGATTACGGATTGACGGATCTGTATACCCCTTCAACCATGAGCTTTATGCTAATACTGATATCAGAAGTTTGATCAAACGAATTGGACCAAATGTTTAAGTGTTGTCATAATTTCAGAAAATGAATGAAGAGCACAAGTGTGATTTTAATCACAGCTCTACAGAAAAGTTTAAATCTGCTTCGTTTACGAAGTACAGTAAATGTTTTCAGAACTGATTCATGTTTCATGCTTTCGTAATTATTCATTGAGCCTTTGACAGATTGATTTGATTACCTGATTGGGTGCCACGTTGTGACTGGCCGGCTGTTGAGTCGTGTCCGAAAAGTCCAACGCTATCGTCGGAGTGGTGACTACCGGATTCGAGTGTCTACCACCGAGCTGTGATGGGCTGACGGGCCCTGATGATCACGGACCGATGATTTCCACCGGCTGATTGGCTGTGCGTGGTATAGAGGCTTGATTTGAGTTGCCAGTTGATAGACTGGTCTAGCTATCCGACTTCTTGATAGCCCTCATGCATTCATAGCATTGATTATAGCTTGTTGTATGTTTTCTGCTTTGATAGCTCTTCGTACTGAGGCTTGACCTCGTATTTCTTTTCCTGCTTTGTTGTTTGGGTCTGTGTTACCCATTTGCAGGAGTTTCAGGTAACCAAGCTGGACCGAGTGGAAGTTCAGTTGGTCGATCCCCGCATCCTTGAGTCCCAGTTTATTTATTATATGTATTGAACCGGGGGATGCCCCGTGTTATCATGTATTTGGGGATCTATCTTTTGAATTGATTTATGTGGTTACTTGCTGTATTGAGTTGATTTAACTTATATTTTGAATATCGAATATTTTGAACGTATGATTTGAAGTTCAGGCCTTTGTATTTCGAAAAATTTTTAAGCCCTGATTTTAAGCTTCCGTAATTATGCGCTTATTTTGTGTTAATTGTTGGTAATTAGCACGGGGCCTGACAACAGTAAGGAGCTGGAGGGAGATGAACAGAAAGGAAGGAGGTGTTTATCGTGCACATCAGATTTCATCTTTCTTTTCTGTTTCAAATTTTGTTGTATTGAACCCTCAGTCGTAGTTTTGTTGTCTTGTAGGAATTTTGTACAGACTTTATCTTTAACTATGTATACAGTTTCTTTTGAATCATCAGATCCCTATCATTTTAACGTACGCGTTGTTATTCAGATGTGTAGTAGTTCCGCATTTCTTTTATTTTATTCTTCACGTCTGAGTTCATTCAAAAAATTTAGTTGTGATTATTCACACTTCAGTCCAGAAATTTAGTAACGACTGTTTGTTATTAAGAATTGAAATTTTTGGGTCTTTCAATTCGAACCCCAAAACTTCTAATTTCCATTCAGAAAAGTCCGGTCGTTACAAAAGTACTATGCCATCTGAAGCTATTCAGTTGACATCTCTGCAATGATGTGTGGTCGTTGAAACCACTTGAAGCTAAGACCAGAAATGCAGGGATATGATACCATACTGAAGACGGCGCAGATTTACCAAAAAGGGAAATGCATTTATTGAAGATGTACTTTCATAGTACAAGCATTTAATGCGCCGCAGATATCTCAGCTTAGATGTATTCAATGTGTCTACTGGTAACATTTATTACAGTTACATCCAAGGAGTATATAAAAAAGAGAAGAAAAATTGTGACGAACTGCAGATACGCACGAGATCATTCAGATATTACACAAGTCCTTCACTGAAGCATAGTTCATTTTTGAACCAGCTCGTCAAAAGTGACACACGCACATATCAAACATACTCTTCGTGTCACCAACTCTTCTACACTCACTTCTGTAGACTTGAACTTGATTTGTAAAATCAGAACAGAGAGTGTCTGAGTGCTAGAGTAGCACAACCAGCTGAGAGCTTTAACTGTTAAAATACGAACAAGGCTGAGGGTCTGTGTGTCGTAAGATAGCTAAACAGCTGAGCACTAAAGTGTTTGTAGTAACGAACCAGGCTGCGGGTCTGCGTGTCGTTTGTTGCTAGGAGTTCTCTTGGTTGAGGGTCACGAGAGTGGTTTTGTACAAAAGTTGTATAAATCAAAGCCTTCTAGTGAAATCCTTCCCGTCGTGGAAGAAGGGGAGACGTAGGAGAGATTGCTCCGAACTTCCAGAAACAACTCACTTGTTCTTATTGTCTTTATTTCTGCACTTTGATTAAATTGTTCAGCTGCTTGAATCACGTTTATTCCGCATAAAATAACTTTATTACGTGAGACAACAGCATCACTGAGAAAACCTTACAGCTGGTAATTCGGCTGGAAGTTGGCTTTGAGCTGTAAAATCCTTTCAAAATAAACTGTTCGTTTAAAATTAGCAAAGGAGTTGAACACGCAAGAGTGATAGTATTACTAGTGTAACGACCCACTTTTTTAAATAAATAATATAACAAGTTTGGGGTTCGAATTGAATGATACTAAAAAATTACACTTGATCGAAAGACAATTAATCAAATGCTTCTGGAATAAACTGTGATATTTTAGAAATTTCAGATTTCGAACTTAGCAGCAACTCAGAACCTATAAACTGTTCCGAATTCAAACAAACAATTACAAATTAATTTCTCTTGGGTTGCAGTGACTTCATATGAAATATCTTATATAAGTTCTGTATGAACTGAAAAGAGAATTCAGATCACGGCTGGAAAGAAACAAACTCAAGGCCTATAGGATATGCGGAAACTAGATTAAACATTTCAAAATAATTCATTCAGTTTATAGAGAACTGTATATTACATAACTGATACAAATTCGGTGTGAACTAAATTAACTTAAATTGAACTGAACAAAAACTATGAATTTGGCTAGCACCAACCAGAAATCTCTAAACTAATCACCCCCAATCTAATCAAGCTCGAACCAACCAGAAATCTCTAAACTAATCACCTGCACTTAGGAAAAACTAGTGAGCCTAGAGGCTCAGCAAGCAAATTTGGAATAACGAAGGTAGGCAATACATTCATAACAATATCTTTCAACTGTAAACTGAAAGCCGAAGCCGTAAACTGCAAACTGTAATGCTTTAAAGTGTAAAACTATAATCTGCAAAAGAAGTAATTTATTTTCTTGAATGCTCGGTTATATAACAACCAACAGTATTCCTCTTTTCTAAGGTGAAATGTGAACAAAAGCTTTTCTTTAGGTCATTTATTCGCTTGATCAAGCTTAACTGGTTCCAGGTGGAGCGGGACCCAACGACACTTTGTCGTTGTCCACACACCCTAATCTTTAACACTGTTGGCAGGGCACTCCGGTCCGTCAACCAGTTACCACACACCCTCTGTTGGCAGGGCACTCCGATCCATTGATCTATTATCGCACACCCTCTGTTGACCATCTGAATTTCGTCACAAATCACAAAGCTTTTGAAATAAACTTCTTTGAAACTTTCTGGAATCTTTATTTTCTGTTATATACTTTTCTTTGATCTTAAACTGATCGCTCTCTTATATGGTTTGCTATTTAAAAACTCTCTTGATGTTCGAAAGCTGCTGGGAGTTCAATTGAAGAAGAAAACTGGAAACCAGCTCGGGCTACAGAAATGAATAAAGAACATCAGAGCTCTAAGCTGATAAACTATCTCTTACTAATGGGTATAACTACGAATAGATTGAAGTTATACCTTTGAATCAAAGCTAAATAAACGAAGAATCAAAATTAAAGTTACTGTACAAGCCCAAAATGGACCTGATCTGGATCAGCTCGGAGTGTGATCAGCACGCAAGCGTACTGGTCCTGAACAGAAAACCAACTTGGGGCTTTTGTTCAAATAAATTCTACCCAGATCGGACAATCAGGTCATGAACCACTGAATAAAGAAACCAGATTGCAACCGGATTGGCGCTGGACAACCAGATCGCGACTAAAAACCAGCTCGGGAAAAATGAGCAGATCGCGAACTTAGTGCAATAACAACTACCAGCTAGGAAGATTTCCTTAGTATGAAGGAATCGCAAATAACTAAGGAAGACTCTAGTAAATAAGAACAGGTAAGCTACTTGTAAGCCAATGAAACAAAATACCCGAGCTGCTTGTAAACTGCTTTGAAGAACATCCCAGAAAACTCAGAAAGAAACAGGAACAAACATCATAAAACATTTTCTAACATATTTCTGAATCAAATCTCAGCAAACCATTACTTTCTCAAGAAAACAACTTAAACTTGACTCTGCGTTTGAAATACTACAAAAACAATTCTCAGACCTTTAAAAGCTGCACACAGAGACAAGAAAGAATTCAATATATGTTATCCAAAGTACAGCAAGATTACTTGCCTCAACTGCTGAAAACAGATAGCAGAAATCTTCCGACGTTGAACCACCTACAAATACGATCAAAATCACTTTGAAGAGTTTTGAAGCTTTGGTTGGCAAAGAGCTTTTTCCCACAGTACCCACTGCTTAAAAATGGAAATTGTTGGAATAAGTTTGATACATGAGAATGAAGGTACTTGGCACGTGTATTTATAGGAAAATTAAAAGCATGAGCTCATTTTGTCTTTAAAAATATTTGCATCGACTGAATTAAAATACCATGGACCGTGCTTGATAGGGTTTGAACCGGCTAAATTCTGTGAACCGGGTTCTTGTGTAATCCGAAAATTCAGCTTGGACGAAAACTGAATTCGTTGGACTGAAGCTGAAGAAGGGTCCTGAAAATAGCAATTAAGCCCTTTTAAAAATTTAGATCTATCATTGTGGATTTATGGATTTCCTGGGTGTTACAATCTACCCCCTTAAAGAAATTTCATCCTCGAAATTTTCTCACTTATACAGATCTGGGTATCAACTACGCAAATCCCTCTCGGCTTCTTAGTTTGCTTCTCTTTCTGAAAGATTTTCTCAATGAATCTTAATCGTGAGACTACTTCTATTTCTCAGCCTTATGTTTTCTCTGAGAAGAATCGTCACTGTTCTTCTTCATAAGTCAGCTCGAACGCAAGCTGTATCAGCTCGCAGAGACGGCTATCAGCATAGTCCCTTTTGTCTACTCTGTTCGTTGTGTTTCTTTAATTTGAGAAGTTAATCGTGACTTGGTTATGTTTCCGATGCGCTACTATGATCCGATATTTTAACGTTGACTGGATGGTGAGCACAACTAACTTCACAGCTCAATTCTGCATAAACACTTCCAGATCAAAATGTTGGGATAGCGGTGGCGGATCCGGATCCCGTCTCCCGGCGACGCAGCGGAAGTTTAAAATAAGCGTTGGGAAACATTCAATACAATAATAAACTGCACTATAAACCATTCATAGGGCGTTTCTCGGGGTGTTACCTTGCTGGTGACAGGCACCTGGCTCCAACCAGAATCACAGGGAGACTGGCTCTTCACGGTAGGCGGCGGTAGATTCGTCTAATCAAGTCCACGACCGGAAGCAAGGTTCCTTCGTCAGCCTGCACTAGAAGTGTGACACCCGAACCCAACGGGGCCACGAGAATTGGGTAAATAAAAATTTTCGAATAAAAGAAGGGCTAAATGATAATTCTCTATAGGATGTATTTCCTATAACTTGAAAAGAACAAAACAAACGACAAGCTCAAGGATCAGCAGGTACTTAAGTTGCGCGCTAACTACTAAAACATTTGCGGAAAAACAATTTGTATTGATAACTTGCAATTGCGATTACAACAGCTGCTATTCTAAGTAAATATACAACCGTTGCTACTGATCTAATACAGTACAATCTATTCAAAACGATACACTTATACATGGAAAACGTAGGCCTTGGATAAACACAACGCCACCCATCTGCTGATTTCAAGTTTCACCTGCTGTTCCTCCACCAGTTGTCGTACCTGCACCATTTTAAAAGCTAGTGAGCCTAAGGCTCAGCAAGTAAAACCTGAGTAGTAACAATTTCATAAAATGTAGGCAGACATTTGTGCAATACATATGTTAAGGAACTTCAATAAACAATGTCATTTTCGTAAACATTTCAGTAAACATTCAATGGCAAAAACAGGGGATGATAGCCCAGCTTCTCATTAAGTTCAATATCATTTTCAGTTGATCATGGCACATAAGTTCTATGTGGTCCAATTTGCACTTTGATCAAAATGACTCCCGATATCAATTTTAGCATATGGCTTATATGAAAGGGCAGTCGACATCTTCGACAACTGCTCACCCTTCTCCTTGGTGACCTTAACTATCTATGCCATAATCTAAAATAGTTTTGTTCCTTAACAATCCTTTCTTTAAACATTCTTGTAAATCATCGGGTTCCCTCATTTTAAACATTTGCTTCCCATTTTAAAACTTCTCTGAGAATCGAATTCGACTTTGGAAACATATCGTTAAAATGGAACTGGTTGAAAGAAAACCAGTCGCAAAGGAATAGTACCAGTCGCAAGACTAATACCTGATGAATGTGTTAGAGTAGATGCCCAACTAGCCAACTTGTGGCGTGTG
>KQ993937.1:0-13978 GCA_001598015.1 Dorcoceras hygrometricum
GTCATGCTCAACATATGGTACAAACAGCAATACATATCAGATTACACAGCATGTAAACAAAACAGAGCACATACTCTTACGCTACGAAAGCTCTAAATACTAGTTCCAATCTGTACCTCAACTCCTGTCCAACAATACCTCACAACAGCTCACGAGAATAGTAGAACACCAAAATGTGAAAAGCTCGTGCAACTAAAACAATCAGCTCTAGCCAGCCGTCTTCTGCTTTCCCAGCTCTCGTGGATAAATCTCGACAGAAACGTTCAATCAGCCAACAAGCTATAATCTGCTCAAACTACACGAAATCAGCTCCGAAAAAACTACAATTGAAAGAGAGCCGAGAGCTACCAGCTCAACCTAGCTCGAACCTGTTCCACGAATACAATTACTGGTTCTAAACGAAGCTGAAAATGAAGACTAACACTTACCCGAAGTCACTACCTAAACTGAGGAGTAACTCGTAGAAAATCGTAAAAAGTCATATGCTTCGACTATCGTCGCGCTCTCTCTTCTGACCAACCACTGGCTCCAAGATTGGTAGGGACAAGATGGATTTGAAGAGATGAACCCAATGGTACCAACCTTGCTCCAAGTTGAGTCGTGTACCGCTGGCTATCGGAGAAGATAAAGTTCGGTGAAATAATGAGAGTTTCGACGAGGTCTCAGCTCAGGATCTCGAGGTGAAAGAAAATATCTAAGTATCAGGAAATGACTATGATAGGATCAATTAGGATCAAAAACAAGCCTAGGAGTTCAGAAGGGGGGTTGAATGAACTCCTTGGATTTTAATTTTTCGAAACCTTAAAAAAGATTTTACAAGCGCCTAGCTTAACTCGGATCTGTGTTACCAGATCTAAGGTATCTCAGTTCCAAATATAATTTCTCGACTAACAAATGATATGTGCGGAAACAAGTCGATTTATTAGTAACAGTATTAGTAAATAACTGCGATAAGTAAAAGTATAAGGGGCAGAGATTTTTGTTTCTGGAAGTTCGGATATCAAATCCTATGTCTCCCCTTTTTTCTTTGTAGGAAGGTTCCACTAGAAGACTTTGATGAATACAGACACTGTAGACACCCGGTCACTGAGCCTCGCTCCAAGTGAACTCCTAGCAATCACCAAAACACGCAGGCACAACAGCTAAAAACAATCAACGTAATTTTCTCAAACGGCTTCACTTAGCACGTTTGTTACAGACTCAAATCTGAAAGATACAAAGAAATATGATATAGTGAGTACAGTAAATCTTCTGGTTCTTTTATCAACAAGAACTGTTTACAAATGTAAACCAGAAGATATCTCAAAGAGTAGATCTATGAAGGCTTGAACTTGAGTGTTCTTCGAGATTTGAATACTGGAACTTAGAATAATTTTTGATGAGCAATTCCCATGAGTATGCAAGAGCGTTATGATAGCACAGAGAGCGTCGTTAATGGTAGAGAATGACCGAGAGCTTCTACATTTGAATTCTTCAGCCATTTATACTATTTGTTCTCAACGGTCAATAAATGTAGCCAGTAGAAATAAGCTCCTTTGCATATCTTCATCGTATGATAGCATTTAATGCTCCATTAATACCATGCAAAAGGTAATATGCGCTTGTCAGAGCTAATTTGACTTATATTCCAAAGCGGGTAAACATCGTATCAATCACTCTGCGTACTGTGAAACTTTACCCAAAATAGCTCTGATTTTGTCTCCTTAAATCCAGGATTTTATACGATTAAATCATGACCGTTGATTCATCTCAAATAACTAATTGATAGCATCTGAAGTGTTCCGAAGCTCATATATGTTATTGACATCTGAATATTGCTCTCTTTGCCTTTGTGAATAGCTCGAAGATATATTTCTTTACATGACTAGCCATCATATATGATATCTCCCTTTCTTGAATATGTCAAATCTGAATACTGTACTGTTCTCGTAATACAATCAAATCTGATAGCATACATCTGTAAGTCACTGAGTCGACTCTATCCAATCTAAGTCCGTTAAAGAAATATGAAATATCGTAAAGCTCTTTTGAATATACTCTGTCAAACCTGAACATCAGTAGTAGCTTAAATATCTGAAGTAGCATATACGGATCTGACTTCCTGTCACTCACATCTGAAATGCTTGTATAGAGTCTGTTCACATCTGATACTCTCGAAACTGAATTATAACAACTGAATAAACAAATCGGATCTGTTACTGTAGCTTCTGAATCAAATCTGAATGCCCTCAAATCTGAAAGACTGTCCCAATAACAGATAAAAACTGATTATTCAAATAACCCGATATCTGGGAACTTAAATCTGAATTCCTCAACCCGATAACTGGATACTTGACTTGATATCTGATCAATTCCCGAATAGTCAACTCAGATGTCAAAGCAACTTAACTCAGAGCTCTCGAATATGAAATCTTCAACTCAATGGCATGACGTCACGATCTGAGATGTTCCCTTCTCTTGTCCTCTGCAAATACTTATGTCTAGTTCTTAGTCTTATTTTTTTATCACCAAAACTTATAAATTTTATCTTAACAATTTCCCCCTTTTTGGTGATGACAAAACTTAGCATCCTTTGACTTAAAAGAAACATAGGTAATTTGTTCCAAGTCTGCTATATATTCAATATAAATCATAGTACAAAATATTTGTACAAAGAACTTAAAAAAAAATTGCAACTATCAAGATTCATCAAGAAAGCCAATATCTCCAATCTCTCTGCAAAGATCCACTGCTTCCTCTTTTTCTTGAAGGCTCACTTCTGCTACTACCACTACCACCATATCCAGATCCAGGTTTGCTTCTATCTTCAGGAGGAGGCTGAGCTCGGCCTTGGCTGCCACCAGTTTCCCCCTTTTTGTCACCACTGCCTCTATTGATATATGCCATGATTTGAGCAAGGGTATCACGAAGGGTAGTCAATTGTTCCTGTGTTTCCACACGAATTCAAGAACATCATTGCGAATAGCAGCCAGTCGATCGTCGAATTCCTTAGATAATTCAGCCTTTTGATCTTTGATCTCCTTACGAATATCAGCCAATTCCGTCGTGAATATGCCACTTTGAGCTCGAACGTATTTCTTAAACTCAAGCACTTCAAAAGATAAGGCAGTTTTCTGAATCTGGACCTCCTGGCGGACGATTTTAAAGAGACCTCGAAGGTCTTGGTCTTGCTGAGTACGAGCGTCGACAGAGGCTTTCTGAAGATCATCGATTTTTTATAAGAGATGGTTCTGGAGATTGCCAATGCTGCTTTGAGTCCGCATCTGCTTAATGGACAGCTGAGAAATAGAAGCCCGTAGCTGAGCAAACTGTTCGGTGAGATCTGTAGCAGGAACAACGGTAGTAGGCATGAGAATCTGTTCAACAGTTGTTTCGACACCTAGAGGAATGTTGTCTGTATTAAAGTGCATAGAAGAATCAGTAGAGGGACTCTGACTTGGAGAAGGTAAGGCTATAGCTGAAATTTGCTGAGAAAGGCTAACAGTATCTGTATGATCTGATTAAATATTTACCGCTGGTGCTATCTGGACACTAGGTTCTGTAGACATTAACTTTGTATGGGTCTGTACAACGGGATCTGTATCTTGAGAAGAATCGATAGTTCAGACCTTGGAGAGGGAGAACGGTAAACGGTCGAACCATCAGAAGAAATTGACTCGACTTCTGGCAGAACCTGTACCTCAGACCGTACAACAAAGTCATTCAAAAATTCAACAAAACTGTTGGTATCTATACCACTCTGAAATACACCTCGAAATCCTGTGGGGACCTCCTCTATATCTACAAAGGGACCGACGATGTCTCTGCAACGATTTACTGTACCACGGGGCGCAAACATTCAATTAAAGAAAACGTACAACGACCACAGCCCAATGATCTCGAACAATCCTAGATAAGGGTGATCTGGAATCAATATCTTGGACAGGCTCATTAAAGGCAAAAAGAGGGGCAAGGTCATCAATGTAAGGCCTTTGAGGCAGCAGTTCCCATTTGTGAGAATCAACAGGCCTCGTAATGAGTCTCCAAAAATCAACCCCTCCATCGATCAGCCAAGAGCCGTCAACCAATATCATTGCCCGAATCCAGCAAGTAGAGAAGATAGTTCAATGGTTTCTGGGAATAAAGAATCCTTGGTCAATAGTGGATCCCTCAAACAGATGTGAATTGGACGGCCGTGTCCACTCCAGCTTATGCTCCTTCATTTGCCTCAACAAAACTTTTAATGCAAAATGATGAGCAGCTGTTAGCAGTTCCAAGACTTTGAGGTCAATTGCTCTAGTGGGCGTACCGAACACAAAATTATACCTTCTGGCCTCTAAAAACTTCCGGAGTAGTAACTCCCTAACTTGGCAATAATATATACCCGCCGCTGAAGAGCTATCTGAACTGAATCTGTCTCTCCCCAAGTCAGGGCTCTCTCCTCTTTAGTAGAAATGGCCTCAATGGATCCCAAAGCTGTGAGTCTGTGAAGACTAAAAGAGTTAAAGAAATTAGCCACAACTTCGATCACCTGCTCTCTCAACTGGACGAGAAAATCGATATCGGCACAGATTAAAGTCAATATTCCATGGGCCGGATGCCCTTGAATAGTATCTACCACGAGAGGCTCCTTCCCCTTGTCAGTAGTAGCAATCTGCGGAAGACTAGCCTTGTACTGATCCACTTCGTTGACTCCCGGAATCTAAATCCCAAGTCTGAATTTGATCCTTGTTGGTTCTGCAGCAAAGACCGATGGAAACATCGCGTCAGCCGGAATCTGTTGCAAAAGATCCTCAATAGACATTGATTCCTCATCAGTTGTTGCTACCTCCTCTATCTGTTTACCCTCCGACGCAATTACCTAACTTGACTGCTTAAACCCAGAAATGTCGTCATCCTCCCAAGATCTCAAAGGCTCTTTAAGAAATTTTTTCGGTGCAGTATCAGATGTCATTGTCCTAGAAATTTCATTTTCAGCTCCATCAATATCATCATCCTCATCATTGACAGCAATCGAGCGCTCAGTGTCATCAATTGCTATATCATCAGATCTTGTCGCTGATGCCTAAAAATCTGTTATATCTGGTATCCCCACATCTTTCTCCATCCGTGCGGTTTCAGCAATCACCTGTTCAATAATATTATCGACGTCATCAACAGATGTCGTTCCCTTATTTTTCACCACAACAGTCTCCACAGCTGGCTCCTGCTCAACAATTTCATCATCAGAACCAGTTGGAAACCTCAACTTTCTCTTCGGTGCTTTTCTCTTCGAAGCATGAGGACACTCAGCTGGCATATCTGAGATAGGTTCAACAATATGAATTGGTACGGCTTCTTGTGCAACAACCACAAGAGTCAGATCCTTCTCCGCAGTAGCAGCTTTTCCAGTTGTTGTCTTTTTCTTCTTCACAACTGGTGCGTCAGATGCAGTAGCTGGTCGTTTCTTTGACACAGCCTTCTCACCAACTATCTCCAATCTCCTTAATAATCTCAAAAAGCAGTTTACTCCAGTTTACCTTGACACCAAAATGAATCGCCGTCATCATCAGAAAACGTTCTTGAGTGACGGCATCAAATGAACCAGCTTTCACAGTTACTGACTTCGCTATAATATCATTCAATAAATGGAACTCATATTTCATCAATCTTTTCTTGCAAGAGAACTGAACCGGCTCACCAGACTTTGAGAAGATGCTCCTAGCATCGAACACCAAATTTTGTGGAACTTCAGAGAGATCAATCAATCCTTAAGTAGGGAGTTCAAAAACTCCTGCAAACCTATCCTCAGTGATTGCAACAAACTTCCCGTGAATGACATAGAGAATTTCACCATTCTTCACAAGCGCAGTATCAAAAAACTGTCCCAAATCCTTTTCGTAGAGTACTGACGGACATCCTAGAAAGCCACGGAGCCCAGTTGATTCCAGGGCTCTGAACATCTGAACCATTTCATCGTTATCCAAGATATCAAAGACAGAGTCAAAGTTGACTTGAAGGGCGTTGGCGATGAAGGAAGATTCCATTTCAGGTAGTAGATAGAACGAGAGAGCGCCTGAAAGAGAGATATTATGCAAACAGAAAACACTAGAGAGCAAGAATGCACGAAAGCTTGAAAGTAATATGCATAAGGTAAGATTAATGAGAAAGGAAATGGCGTAATGTAAACAGGGAATGTGAAACGGTGAGAGAGTGTGGATGTGACATTTCGTATGATGACAACACGTGTCAACCATCCGACGGCGCGACCAAGATTTTGAAATGATTTTGAATTTTAACCGCGAGGGTGAAAAAGTAAAAACTAGCGCCAAATACGTTACACGTCACAACCATAGAATCTGTTTTGATGTACAACAGGGGTATTGTTAGATCTGATTCCAGATAAGTATCAACAATGTATATATGACATCTGAGTGTATCCAGATCTCACATATTCAGCTGAATCAGCACTTCTTAATTCAGATCTCTCTTTCCCCCTAAAGCTGAGGACCTCCCAAGTCTGAAATTTTACCAGATCTGAAAGTCCACAAAGTTCCCCCTGAACAGTAAACTCAGATCTGAAAAACACGAAAGCTGTTCAACCTGCAATTGTTAGTGCAACGACATATCAAGGCAGTTCTAAGAGACCCAAAAGGTTTATGAAATAAGAAAACTTAGCGTCTGGTAGAGGCTTTGTAAAGATGTCAGCTACTTGCTGGTCACTCGACACATACTCCAGCCGGACATCCTTCTTTAGCACATGGTCCCTTATGAAGTGATGCCTGATGTCGATATGCTTTGTTCTAGAGTGCAACACTCGATTTTGAGTAATCGCGATGGCGCTGGTGTTGTCACAGAGAATAGGCGCTTCAGAAGCATCAATGCAGTAGTCCTTTAGCTGGTGTTGTATCCATAAGATCTGAGCACAGCAGCTTCCAGCGGCTAAGTACTCTGCTTCAGCTGTGGACGTTGCAATAGAGGTCTGCTTCTTACTGAACCAGGAAATCAATCGATCTCCTAAGAATTGACAAGTACCGATTGTGCTTCTACGATCAACTCTACATCCTGCGTAGTCTGCATCACTGTAACCTATTAGTTGAAAGCTGGAGTCTTTGGGATACCAAAGACCCACATTGGAAGTTCCTTTTAAATATTTTAAGATTCTTTTCACTGCAATATAATGTGATTGTTTTGGATCTGCCTGAAATTTAGCACACATACAGACATCAAACATGATGTCTGGTCTGCTAGCAGTTATGTATAGAAAGGAGCCAATAATACCGCGATATAAAGATACCTAAATGGCAGTTCCAGCTTCATCTTTATCCAATTTGATTGACGAGCTCATTGGGGTCGCTGCTGCTGAGCAATTATCCATGCCAAATTTCTTTAGCAGTTCTTTCGTGTATTTTTCTTGATTAATGAAGATCCCAATGTCAAGTTGTCTTACTTGTAATCCCAGAAAGAACGTAAGGTCTCCCATCATGCTCATCTCGAATTTGTCCTGCATCAACTTAGAGAACTTCTGGCATAGCTTGGGGTTAGTTGACCCAAATATAATATCATCAACATAGATTTGAACTAACAGGACGTGGTCAGATTTGACAAATTTAAATAGAGTCTTATCAACAGTGCCTATTGAGAAATCATGCTCAATTAGAAACTTAGACAGTGTATCATACCAAGCTCTGGGTGCTTGCTTCAACCCAGATAAAGCTTTATCCAGTTTGTAAACATAATCTGGATATATATGATTTACGAAGCCAGGAGGTTGTGCAACATACAATTCCTCTGTTAGGATGCCATTAAGAAATGCACTCTTAACATCCATTTGAAAGACTTCAAAATCTTTAAATGCAGCATAATCAAGAAACATGCGGATGACTTCTAATCGGGCTACAGGAGCAAAAGTTTCATCAAAGTCTATTCCTTCCATTTGCCTAAAGCCCTGAGCAACTAGTCTAGCTTTGTTTCTTGTTACTACTCCATCTTCATACAGTTTGTTTCTAAGGACACATCTAGTTCCTATCACTGAATGATTAGAAGGTCTAGGTACAAGTTGCCAAACATAATTTCGCTTAAACTGATTTAGTTCTTCTTGCATTGCATCTACCCAGCTTGGGTCTGCTAAGGCTTCTTCTATCTGCTTAGGTTCTATATGCGATATGAATGCTGAATCAAAATGATCATGCATAAGCTGGCTTCGTGTGCGAACAGGAGAATTAATGTTACCTATGACCTGCTCGGGTGGATGAATTCTATTCCACCGAAGATCAGATCCGATTGGATTTACTTCCTGTTCAGCTTCGTTGTTTGGCTAGATGATTATCCAATTTGATTGACGAGCTCATTGGGGTCGCTGCTGCTGAGCAATTATCCATGCCAAATTTCTTTAGCAGTTCTTTCGTGTATTTTTCTTGATTAATGAAGATCCCTATGTCAAGTTGTCTTGTAATCCCAGAAAGAACGTAAGGTCTCCCATAATGCTCATCTCAAATTTGTCCTGCATCAACTTAGAGAACTTCTGGCATAGCTTGGGGTTAGTTGACCCAAATATAATATCATCAACATAGATTTGAACTAACAGGACGTGGTCAGATTTGACAAATTTAAATAGAGTCTCATCAACAGTGCCTATTGAGAAATCATGCTCAATTAGAAACTTAGACAGTGTATCATACCAAGCTCTGGGTGCTTGCTTCAACCCAGATAAAGCTTTATCCAGTTTGTAAACATAATCTGGATATGTATGATTTACGAAGCCAGGAGGTTGTGCAACATACAATTCCTCTGTTAGGATGCCATTAAGAAATGCACTCTTAACATCCATTTGAAAGACTTTAAAATATTTAAATGCATCATAAGAAAGAAACATGCGGATGGCTTCTAGTCGAGCTACTGGTGCGAAGGTGTCATAAAAATCTATGCCTTCCATTTGCCTAAATCCTTGTGCTACCAGCATAGCTTTGTTTCTAGTTACTACTCCATCTTCATTCAGTTTATTACTAAAGACCCATTTAGTACCTATCACTGAATGATTAGAAGGTCTAGGTACAAGTTGCCATACATTGTTCCTCTTAAACTGGTTAAGTTCTTCTTGCATTGAATCTATCCAACTTGGGTCTGCTAAGGCCTCTTTTATCAGCTTAGGTTCTATATGTGAAATAAATGCTGATCAAATTGATCATGCATAAGCTGGCTTCATGTGCGAACAGGAGAATGAATGTTACCTATGACCTGTTCGGGTGGATGATTTCTATTCCACCGAAGATCAGATCCGATTGGATTTACTTCCTGTTCAGCTTGGATTATTGGCTAGATAGTCACATCTGGATTATCTGACATTAATTGATGGTTCGCATTGCTAGATTGTGCATCAGATTCCAGTTGTAGTGGTCGTTGTTCCATATTTGAACTCGATAACATTTGATGAGATGTGCTCGCATCTTGTGCGTCAGATGTCGGTCAATGTACTATAGGATTTGTTTGCGCAACATCTTGAACATTGGTTGCTTCAGCTCGAGCAGCTGGCACACTTGATGAGATCTGTTCCTGCACCCGGTCAACATTAGTAAAATCAATTACTACTGGGTTATCTGTCAGATCTGCTTGAGCATTTACGTGCGGTGTGTCCAGTGCTGGTTGTATCTCAGCTGAGTATCTTGGTTGTGGCACGTCATCACTTGATTCATCAAGGCTAGATGATTCCAGACGTGTGAACAAGTCATTAAGGCTCGCAGCTGAGTTGGATCTAAAACTTGTCTCATCAAAGACCACATGTGCTGATTCTTCAACTATCAGACTTCGATTGTTGAATACTATGTATGCTCTGCTCACAGCTGAATATCCTAGAAATAGACCTGCATCAGATTTAGCATCGAAGGCTGTTAGGTGCTTCTTACCATTGTTGTGAATAAAACATCTGCACCCAAACACCCTGAAATAAGAAATGTCAGGTTTCTTGCCACTCCAGATCTCATATGGGGTTTTTCCGTGCAACTTATTAATCATAGATATGTTTTGAGTATAACATGCTGTATTAACTGCTTCTGTCCAAAATTTTTGCGAAATTCCGGAATAAGCAATCATAGATCAAGCAGCTTCTTTTAAAGTACGGTTTCTCCTCTCAGCTATCCCGTTCTGCTGAGGAGTTCTAGCTGCAGAAAGCTCATGCTTTATCCCTATGTCTTCCAGATAAGGAGTTAATTTTTTGATTTAAAAACTCGGTACCTCGAGCTACTTGGAAGAGTCAGCTGCAAGGCAGATCTATTCAGATCCCATTTGCTCTGACCAATTGATAATGTAGGTATTCCCCGATCTTTACCTACCAATACAGTCAGACCATCTGGACTCTAAACTGTGCAAGTGTGCTTTTGAAAGCTAACTGTGTAACCCTTGTCACACAGCTGACCTAATTAAATTATAGCACATATTTTCAACAACTAAAATATCAGATATTGAAATATTACCGTGGGTAAGCTTACCCTTACCCACAGTGTTACCATGTGAGTTATCGCCAAAAACGATTTTTGCTCCTTTGTGAGGTGTCACATCTGATAGCAGCTTTGGGTCTCCTGTCATGTGACGTGCACAGCCGCTATCCAGGTACCATATGATTGACTCATCTGCAGCTTTGTACCTATTACCCTGCAATCACGAAAACAGATTTTGGTACCCAATTTTTCTTGGGTCCAGATCGGATTACCCAATTCATGACCCATACTTGAATTACCTTAACAGTTTTCCCAGTATGAAAATCCATAAGGTTGTGTGCAGAAATATGGTGAGATCTGTTGAGCTTTGGCTTAGTATGTGGACCATTCAGATATCTTCGGGGCTGAACCTTTCTCCAAACAGATTTGACCTTCTTAAGACCACGCCTGGGCTGGTGATGAACAGATGACTTAGAACCAGCTTTAGCTTTATTTTTGTCAAGTCTGTTCTTTAGCCAGCTTGGCTTAGAGTTCTCATCTGATATATCTGATACCAGCTTTTCCTTTTTGGTTCAGTTGCCCAGAGGTCTGGTCATCATACTTTACCGACCCATAAGTATTGTGTATCACACTAGCTTTGACAAAATTCATCCTTTTGAACTTGTCATATGCTAGATTTGACTGAGTACTGGTCTCTCCGGAGCTGCTTTCACCAACATTGAAACCCAATCCATATTTGTCATTTAATGGCTTTTGAATCTCATGCAGCTTGCTCAAAGAAACATAAGACTGAGTCCAGGAGCTCATCACCAGATTTAATCTTTCGTTCTCATATGTGAGCTCACAGGACTTTAATCTCAAGACTTCATTCTCAGCCTTCAGCTACTTAACTCAATTTGTAAACTGTCAGTTTCCCCAAGTTGGGTGATACTTGGTTCAACTGAACTGTTTTTCAAATCCATGTTTTCAGCTTTGACTTTCTCGAATGTATGAGAAAGCTTTAGATACTCTTGGACCATTTCATTCAATGCATTGATTAGGTCCTCTCGTGTAAATTCAATGTTTGAGAAATCGAATACCTCATATTCCATAGATTGGTTGCCATTAGGCAATGGACTTCTTCTTGCTCACAATCGCTTGATGAGGAAATGCTTGATGAGGTGTCAGAATCTGAATCTGCCCAGCTCTTGTTGCTTTCCTCTGCAACAAGTAATTTACGATCATTCTTTCGATTGGGCCTCTTGTTAGATCTGGTTCTCCTTCTTTCCTTGGATATTCTATCATCCTTCTTGGTTCTGTCATCCTTCTTGTTTTCATCCTTCTTTGGCCTATTGCAATCTGCTGCAAAGTGCCCTGGACGACCACAATTAAAACAATTCATATCAGTTGAAGTCTTTTCAGATTTGGGTGCATTATTATAAAAGAAGGAAGGGTTTTAGGATTTTCTCAAGTATTTCCCAAACTTCTTGACGAAGAGGGACATCGCGTCATTGCTTAGTTGTTCGGCGGATTTGCTCGGTGAGAACTGTTCATATGTCGTTGCCGCTAAAGCTTTAGTTGGTTGAGATGTCAACGGTCCTGCCTCAGATCTGGTTTCGAACTCAAACTCATACACCTTCATACACCTTCAGGTTCGCAAACAGATCATGAAGCTCCAATTTGTTTAGGTCCTTAGACTCTCTCATGGCCATAGTCTTGACGTCCCACTCCTTGGGTAATGCTCTCATCACTTTGAGCGCAAATTCTCGGTTGCTGTATTCTTTTCCCAGACTTTTTAGCTCGATCACCACAGCACTGAAGCGCTCATCAAATTCCGCCATAGTTTCGCCCTCTCGCATCTTGATTGACTCATACTTCTGTTGGGCCACAGTTATTTTGTTCTCCTTCATTTCGTCATTGCCCTCGTAGATCTGAATCAGCTCTCCCAAATTTCCTTTGTTGTAGCACAATTTTTGATTTTGTATATTCATGTCGATTCTTTTCCACCCACTGAGGTGCTCCATCAGATATTGCTATCGTTGTATTGGCTTTCATGATCTTCATGGGTCCATCAGTGATAACGAACCACATTTCGCATCTTGTGCGGCCAAGTGCGCTTGCATCCTTATCTTCCAATCATCATAGTCCTCCTTCGAAAACATAGGAATCTTGTTATGTGAGGTAGAAATATTGAGATATATAAAGCGTAAACAACAAACTGTTCAATAACTGAGATGCGCAGGCTCTGATACCAATTGATAGGATCAATTATGATCGAAAACAGGCCTAGGAGTTCAGAATGGGGGGTTGAATGAACTCCTTGGATTTAATTTTTCGAAACATTAAAAACGATTTTACAAGCGCCTAGCATAACTCGGATCTGTGTTACCAGATCTGAGGTAGCTTAGTTCCAAAACTGATTTCTCGACTAACAAATGATATGTGCGGAAACAAGTCGATTTATCAGTGAACAGTATTAGTAAATAAATGCGATAAGCTAAAGTATAAAGGACAGAGATTTGTTTCTGGAAGTTCGGATATCAAATCCTACGTCTCCCCTTCTTCCTTTGCAGGAAGGTTCCACTAGAAGACTTTGATGAATACAGATACTGTAGACACCAGGTCACTGAGCCTCGCTCCAAGTGAACTCCTAGCAATCACCAAAACATGCAAACACAACTGCTGAATACAATCAACGTAATTTTCTCAAACGACTTCACGTAGCACGTTTGTTACAGACTCAAATCTGAAAGATACAAAAAAATATAATATAGTGAGTACTGTAAATCTTCTGGTTCTTTTATCAACAAGAACTGTTTACAAATGTAACCAGAAGATATCTCGAAGAGTAGATGTAAGAAGGCTTGAACTTGAGTGTTCTTTGAGATTTACTGGGACATAGAATAATTTTCGATGAGTAATTCCCAGTGAGTATGCAAGAGCGTTATGATAGCACAAAGAGCGTCGTTAATGCTAGAGAATGATCAAGAGCTTCTACATTTGAATTCTTCTGCTATTTATACTCTTTGTTCTCAATGGTCAATAAATGTAGCCAGTATAAATAAGCTCCTTTGCATATCTTCATCGTATCATAGCACTTAATGCTCCATTAATACCATGCAAAAGGTAATATGCGCTTGTCAGGGCTAAGTTGACTTATATTCCAAAGCGGGTAAACATCGTATCAATCACTCTGCGTACTGTGCAACTTTACCCAAAATAGCTCTGTTTTTGTCTCCTTAAATCCAGGATTTTATAGGATTAAATCATGACCTTTGATTCTTCTCAAATAACTATTTGATGGCATCTGAAGTGTTCCGAAGCTCATATCTGTTATTGACATCTGAATATTGCTCTCTTTGCCTTTGTGAATAGCTCGAAGATATATTTCTTTACATGACTAGCTGTTAAGATAAAATTTATAGTTTTGGTGATAACAAAAAAAAGGAACAAGAATTGGACTTAACGATGACGTTCGAATCAATTTGTGGATTTCAGATATGTTATCGGGTTACAGATTTGATCAGATTCGGGTTCTGAAACAGTTGGATTATCGGGTCAGGTTATTCAGTCTATCGGGTCATATTTCTACTGTTGAAAGTGCTCTA
>KQ993943.1:8397-56655 GCA_001598015.1 Dorcoceras hygrometricum
AGCTGCTGGTTTGGGAAACCAGTCGTAGAAATGGAGCGACGTCGTTTCGTTAAGTTGAAACGCTGCGTTTTGGGTGTTTCGTATGGAACCAGCAGCGAGGGATTTTTTGTGAGAAATTAGCACGGGGCCTGCTGGTCTCTAATTCAGCAGTTGGTACTTGAAGTTTAGCGATAGCAAAACGATGTCGTTTGAATAAGTCGATACGACAGCGTTTTGCCTTCGCACTAAAGATTCAGCAGATGGCTTGTGCGATGATTTAAAACCAGCAGATAGCTACAGTTATCTTGAATCAGCTGTTGCAAGATTCCATCAGCTGCGTTACTTAAAGATAAACAGCAGGTGCTTTACAACGATATCAAAACGGTGTCGCTTGAATAATTTGACACGACAACATTTTGACTTAACGCTAAAGATCAGTCGTTGAGCTTGAAATCAAACCAGCAGTGACGATTCAGCATCGACGCAAACTCAGCAGCGATGCAAATTCAGCAGCGACGCAAATTGAGCAGCGACGCAGACTTCATCTTCTCCACGAAAATTCAGATTTCTCGACGCGAAGCAAGATTATTTGTACAGGAAAGTCCACCCGTGGAAATTCGAAAAGATTTCTCACGCGTACAAGGACGAATTCGCACAGTAACCGTCGAATTGAGAGAATTAATGGCCAATTAAAACTCGTAAATCATGCGCGAGTAACAGTCGACGTAATGTTAGGGATTTAAGAGCCTTTAATGGCTGACGCTCGACTTTCTCACCTCTATGCCTAAAAATACAGACAGAACCTCAGAATTTTCCACACCACTTCGAAATTCCCTCAGTCAGAAAAGCCACAGTTCTTCACGCCAAAAGTTCTGCGAAAATTCTAGAAGATTTCTTAGCCAAAAACCCTGCGCAAATTGTGAACTTACGCCGTGCTCCAAAATTGTTACTATCAGACTTCACTCCAGCTTCATACGCAAATTCAAGATTCGTGCTACCAGAGCTCACGCCAGATTTTCATAGTTGGGTCCCTGCGTTTTTGGTGGTGCCGCCCAGAATTTATACATTTGTTTTACCAGAATCAAAATTTGAATTGGTAAGTGGGCTTTTGCTATATTATTTGTTTGATATATATATCGTAATATTCATACCGAAATTCTGTTTTAAATCTACTGTTCGAGCACCCTTTGTTCAGAATTCTGTGTCGTTATGAGCCCCGTTCGCGCTTATTTTTGCTATTGTAATATGAGTCTACGGAATATTTCGGACTCTGGGTTACTTGGTGTAACTAATGGCCTCGAACCCTTAGAGGAGTAAAAATTAGGGACTGATCAGTAAACCATAGACACGATTCTGTCGTTATATGGGTTTACGGAATATTCCGCACTCTGGGTTACTTGGTGTAACCAATGGCCTCGACCCCTTAGAGGAGTAAAACTTAGGGACTGATCAGTAAACCATATACACGAAGTAATCATCAGTGCTATCTGTTATGTTATGCTCTGCTCTGTTATGCTCTACTCTGTTATGCTCTGCTCTGTTCTGGTTATGTTCTGCTCTGAATTCAGTCATATATATATGTATAATTGTTATGCTCGAATGGTATCCCCCACTTGCTGAGTGTTTCCCCAAACACTCACCCCTTACTTCTCCACCCAGATTAGAATGAAGAGCAGGTAGAAGAATAAGAACTAGATCAGTTCTGGGACTGGTGAAGATTCCGTTTTGTTGATGTAATAATTTAATTTTTTCGCTTCCGCAAATTTCTCTGATTTTCCGATGTAAAAACGATATTATTTTGGATATGTAACAGACTGGTTTGAGCTATGCTATGATGGCTTAATGTTTTACAATTTTTAACTTGTTTAATATTGCCGATGTCATGAGTCTCGGTCTCGGGGCGTGACATTTTAGTGGTATCAGAGCTCACCAGGTTCATACTCCAGCTGGGAACCAAATCTGAAATTTTCAAGGTCCAGAAAGAATTTCAGATTTTGGCGAAAGACCAGTGCTGCCCTCCGAAAACATGCTTTGCCATTTTGTTTAAAATTTTAATACTTTGCCGATGTCATGAGTCTCGGTCTCGGGGCGTGACATTTTAGTGGTATCAGAGCTCACCAGGTTCATACTCCAGCTGGGAAACCAAATCTGAAATTTTCAAGGTCCAGAAAGAATTTCAGATTTTGGCGAAAGACCAGTGCTGCCCTCCGAAAACATGCTTTGCCATTTTGTTTAAAATTTTAATACTTATTGTACAGGACTCCGATTTCAGTTCCGTCATCTGTTCTGAAATCCCTATGGTTAGTATCTTCTGTTTATGGATTAACCTCACGACTTTATATTTTTGGACGTATCCTCGATTTTAGGAAATGACCCCTTCTGTTCCCCGTACTCGTGCTGCGGCTGCCCTCCGTATGAAAAAAATTGCCCTCGATAACCAAGACCGCACAATTAGACGCCTTAGAGCCCAGTTAGCCACTGAGAGATGAGGATTGGCCGCCACGAAGAAGGAACTTGAAGAAACCCGAGTAGCCTTAGAAGCCAACAATGCCCCTGCTCCATTCGATGGGGATTGGGAGGAAGAACCGGAAGAGGAAGAGATCGAGGATATTCCTCTAGGCGAGGGAGAGATAGATGATGAATAGGATATATTTTAGCTTTGTATTCAATTCATCTTTCTACTTGAATAAATTGCTTAGCATTTAAGATATCTTATTCCCGACCTTTCACAGTTATATACCGCCATTCTTAATAAAAACTCCCTATGACAGAATATGGCAGGCGATCGTAGAAGCGACAGGGACAATGGAGGTGAAGGGCCCTCGAACAACGGAACTGGTCTTAGCAGAGAAGACCTAATGGCAATAGCTATAATGATTGCCACAACGCTTCAAGGGTTGGTTGGTCCCAACCACAACCAAGCTCCACCTCCTCCCCCTCCACCCCGTGAGACGAAGTTCTATTACGAGTCCCTCCGTAAGAATAAAGCCCCCACCTTCGATGGGAGCCATGACCCAGAAGTTGCTCAGACCTGGATGAAGAACATCGAGACGCAACTTCGACTTCTGGAGGTCGCAGACACAGTCAAAGTGGATGTGGTAACACCACTCCTCGACAGTAAAGCTGGGAAATGGTGGGAAGTAGTCGAGCCCACCATGACTGCCAATGGACAAGCTATGACGTGGCAGAGGTTTCGAGAAGCATCTTGAAACCAGTACTTTCCCATGGAAGCAAGAGAGGTCTAAACAGCCGTATCCAGTCAGCCCTCGCATTTTACCAAGCCACGAGTCTTGAAGACTTGATGGGAGCTGCAATCCGCGCTGAGACTGACATAAAGAGGCGGGAAGCGGACAACAAAAACAAGCGCCCCCTCAATGCCCAGACTTCGCAAGGTGGGCCTAGGAACAAGCGGCCAAACTTCAACAACCGCAGCTCAGCTCCTACACAGAATAACCAGGCGTTGCCCACTTGCTCTTCCTGCGGCCAAAATAATCGTGGAGATTGTCGCAAGTAGAGCGGTGCATGCTTCAAGTGTGGAAAGTTGGGCCACCGAATTGCGGATTGTCCGGAGAACCAAGGCGCAAAAGCTGGATCGAGCAATGCGGCTCCGAGCAAGCCAAGGCCTAGGGAGGATAAGCCCAATGCTCGTGTGTTCGCAATGACCCAGGAAGAAGCCGAAGACGCCAGCGACGTGGTGGCAGGTACCATTTATATCAACAAGCTGCCTGCTTATGTGTTGTTTGATTGTGGTGCCACGCATTCGTTCGTGTCTAGGAGATTCGCTAAGAAGTTAGGGTTAGAGCCTGAAGTTCTATCTGAACCCTATAGAGTAAAAACTCCTACCAACGCTACCATTGAAACATATAAGATCCATCAAGACTGTGAGATTTCGATAAGCGGCCATTCGTTCTCCGTAAATTTGATACAGCTCAACATGGTCGAATTCGACGCCATCTTAGGGATGATTGGCTATCTAAGAACCATGCAATGGTGGATTGCCAAGGTAAGAGCGTGAATCTCCAAACCTTCGACCAAGAAGAGCTGATTTACTATGGGAAGAACAAGGAGCGAAAGTCCCTGCTTTCTGCGGCCCAAGCATGGACAACCATGAAGACCGGAGCAGAAGTTTTCTTGGCAATGATCCAAGAAATAAAAGAAGGAGATGAGCTCAAGATAGAAGACATCCAGTGGTGCAAGAGTTTGCAGATGTATTTCCAGATGACTTACCTGGAAAAGTGCCTGATCGAGAGATTGAGTTCGAGATCAACCTAGTGCCAGGGTCGGCACCAATATCCAAGGCACCCTATCGAATGGCACCTGCAGAACTCAAGGAGCTCAAGGATCAACTACAGGAACTTCTGGACAAAAAGCAGATCCGACCCAGTGTGTCACCTTGGGGAGCTCCAGTCTTATTCGTCAAGAAGAAGGATGTAACCATGAGATTGTGTATCGACTACCGAGAGTTGAACAAGATCACAATCAAGAACAAGTATCCCCTTCCAAGAATTGACGACCTCTTCGATCAACTCAAGGGAGCTACAACCTTCTCCAAACTGGATTTGAGGTCAGGCTATCACCAGCTAACAATCAGGGATGAGGATATCCCTAAAACTGCATTTAGGACAAGGTATGGTCATTATGAATTCACAGTGATGCCATTTGGTCTAACCAATGCACCAGCAGCCTTCATGGACCTCATGAACCATGTATTCAGACCATTCCTCGACAAATTTGTGGTGGTGTTCATAGATGATATACTAGTATATTCATCAAGCGAAGAAGACCACCAAGAACATCTCCGAATTACTCTCCAGACCCTGCGAGAGAAACAATTGTACGCCAAATTCAAGAAATGCGAATTCTGGCTGAAGAGTGTGGCATTCCTAGGCCATATAATCTCCGAAGCAGGCGTATCAGTAGATCCAAAGAAGGTAGAGGCCATAATGGACTGGCCTGCACCTAAGACGGTGACAGAGGTTAGAAGTTTCTTGGGGTTGGCCGGCTACTATCGAAAGTTTTTAGAAGGCTTCTCTCCTATAGCCTTACCACTGACTAGACTCACCCAGAAGAACTCCAAGTTCAACTGGAACGAAGAGTGTGAGACAAGCTTCGAGACTCTGAAGACGAAGCTTGCATCTTCCCCCGTTCTGACGCTACCTGTAGGAGACAAAGACTTTATCATCTACAGCGATGCACGAAATAAGGACTAGGGTGTGTGCTCATGCAAGATGGCAGAGTAATTGCATATTCCTCAAGGCAACTGAAGACGCATGAACGCAACTACCCAACTCACGACTTAGAGCTTGCTGCGGTGGTTTTTGCCCTAAAGATTTGGCGACACTATCTTTATGGTGCAAAATGCGAAGTATTCACCGACCATCAAAGTCTCAATTACATATTCACCCAGAAGGAACTAAATCTGAGACAAAGACGATGGCTCGAGCTGTTAAAGGACTACGACTTAACGATCAACTACCACCCAGGAAAGGAAAATAAGGTGGCCGATGCGCTAAGTCGGAAGAATATGAACAAGGTGATACTATCTTCAGTCACAGCCCAATCATGCCTTAAAGAGTTGGTCAAGCTAAAACAAGATCAAGACCACAGCTTGATGATGCTGAAAGAACAGATCAAGGAGAGGGAAGCGCCTGATTTCCGAACGGACCAAGATCGGATCCTTTGGATGAACGGACGACTATGTGTACCCGACGTCAATAACCTCCGTCAGGAAGTGATGTCTTTAGCACATAAGTCCAAATTCTCAATTCACCCGGGAAGTACAAAGATGTATAGGGATTTGAAGGAACACTTCTGGTGGAATGGGATGAAAAGAGACGTTTCCGATTTTGTTGCTAAGTGCCATGTATGCCAATAAGTCAAGGCGGAACATCAAAGACCTGTAGGATTGTTACAACCACTGGAAATTCCAGAATGGAAGTGGGAAAACATATCCATGGACTTTGTAGTTGGTCTACCGAAGACAAGACTAGGCCACGATGGAATATGGGTAATCGTGGATAGGCTAACAAAATCCGCGCATTTTCTGCCTGTCCGAATGAACTATGGGTTGGAGAAACTTGCTTCCTTGTACATGGACAACATCGTCAGACTGCACGGAGTTCCAACAAGAATCCTATCAGATAGGGACCCAAGGTTCGTATCTCGTTTCTGGAAGAGCTTCCAAGAAGCCATGGGAAGTAAGGTTACTCTCAGTACTGCTTATCATCCGCAAACATATGGTCAAACTGATAGGACCATCCAGACTCTAGAAGACATGCTGCGGACTTGCACATTAGACTTCGGTAGCAATTGGAGCGAACATCTACCCCTAATAGAGTTCGCGTACAACAATAGCTACCACAGCAGCATAGGGATGGCACCATATGAAGCCCTCTATGGTCGGAAATGTCGATCTCCGTTGTATTGGAATGAAGTTGGAGAAAAGGCTATCACAGGACCTGAACTCGTTCAAGAGACAGTGAAAAAGGTAGCCATTATAAAGGAGAGACTGAAAGCAGCCCAGGATCGACAGAAAAGCTGGGCAGATTTAAAGAGAAGACCATTGACCTTCAAGGTAGGTGAAAAAGTGTACCTTAAGGTTTTCCCAATGAAAGGAGTAGTCCGATTCGATTAGGCCGGAAAACTGAATCCCCGGTATGTCGGACCATTCGAAATCTTGGAAAGAGTAGGAACACTTGCCTACAGACTGGCTTTACCACCCAGTATGTCGAGAATCCACAATGTCTTCCATGTATCTCAACTAAGAAGATATATCACGGATTCTAGACATGTTCTCGATGAAGGACCACTCCTTGTGGAATGGAATTTGAACCAAGGACTAAGCTATGAGGAGGTCCCGCTTAGAATCGTGGACAAAAAGGACCAGGTACTCAGGCGAAGAACGATTCCTTATGTCAGGGTCCAGTGGTCCAACCACACCGAGAGAGAAGCCACATGGGAGGTGGAAGAAAAGATGCGAAGCCAATATCCCTACCTTTTCGACAATCAAAGTAACCAAAGTTTCGAGGACGAAACTTCTTTTAAGGAGGGAGGGATGTGAAAACCCGAAAATTTAACTCCAAAAAGAATAAAAAAATAAAATAAATATCAGCAGGTGGTCGAAAATCAGCAGGTGGTCGAAATTCAGCAGTTGCGCGTTGAATTGGTTACTGAAGCGGAAGGGATGATACGTTGTCGTTTCGACCTTAGCGGTTGCTGCTGGCAGGCGTGGCTTTTAGCGCGAGAGTGGTCGAGAGAGCGACACGTGTTGGTCAATGTTTTTGAGTGATTGACTGCTGGATCAGCAGATGCGTGAGTTTAGAGTGACCAACTGCTGGTTTGGGAAACCAGTCGTAGAAATGGAGCCACGTCATTTCGTTAAGTTGAAACTCTGCGTTTTGGGTGTTTTGTATGGAACCAGCAGCGAGAGATTTTTTGTGAGAAATTAGCACGGGGCCTGCTGGTCGCTAATTCAGCATTTGGTACTTGAATTTTAGCGATAGCAAAACGATGTCGTTTGAATAAGTCGATACGACAGCGTTTTGCCTTCGCGCTAAAGATTCAGCAGATGGCTTGTGCGATGATTTAAAACCAACAGATAGCTACAGTTATCTTGAATCAGCTGTTGCAAGATTCCAGCAGGTGCGTTACTTAAAGATAAACAGCAGGTTCTTTACAACGATATCAAAACGGTGTAGCTTGAATAAGTTGACACGACAACGTTTTGACTTAACGCTAAAGATCAGTCGTTGAGCTTGAAAGGAAACCAGCAGTGACGATTCAGCAGCGATGCAAATTCAGCAGCGACGCAAATTTAGAAGCGACGCAAATTCAGCAGCGACGCAGACTTCATCTTCTCCACGAAAATTCAGATTTCTCGACGCGAGGCAAGATTCTTTGTACAGGAAACTCCACCCGTGGAAATTCGAAAATATTTCTCACGCGTACAAGGCCGAATTCACGCAGTAACCGTCGATTTGATAGAATTAATGGCCAATTAAAACTCGTAAATCATGCGCGAGTAACCGTCGACGTAATGTTAGGGATTTAAGAGCCTTTAATGGCGGACGCTCGACTTTCTCACCTCTACGCCTATAAATACAGACAGAACCTCAGAATTTTCCACACCACTTCTAAATTCCCTCAGTCAGAAAAGCGACAGTTCTTCACGCCAAAAGTTCTGCGGAAATTCTAGCAGATTTCTTAGCCAAAAACCCTGCGCAAATTGTGAACCTACGCCGTGCTCCAAAATTGTTACTATCAGACTTCACTCCAGCTTCGTACGCAAATTCCAGATTCGTGCTACCAGACCTCACGCCAGATTTTCATAGTTGGGTCCCTGCGTTTTTGGTGGTGCCGCCCAGAATTTATACATTTGTTTTACCAGAATCAAACTTTGAATTGGTAAGTGGGCTTTTGCTTTATTCGTTTTATATATATATCGTAATATTCATATCGAAATTCTGTTTTAAGTCTACTGTTCGAGCACCCTTTGTTCAGAATTCTGTGTTGTTATGAGCTCCGTTCGCGCTGATTTTTGCTATCGTAATATGGGTCTACGGAATATTTCGAACTCTGGGTTACTTGGTGTAACTAATGGCCTCGACCCCTTAGAGGAGTAAAAATTAGGTACTGATCAGTAAACCATAGACACGATTCTATCGTTATATGGGTCTACGGAATATTCCGCACTCTGGTTACTTGGTGTAACCAATGGCCTCGACCCCTTAGAGGATTAAAACTTAGGGACTGATCAGTAAACCATAGACACGAAGTAATCATCAGTGTTGTCTGTTATGTTATGCTCTGCTCTGTTATGCTCTGCTCTGTTCTGGTTATGTTCTGCTCTGAATTCAGTCATATATATATGTATAATTTTAATGCTCGAATGGTATCCCCCACTTGCTGAGTGTTTCCCCAAACACTCACCCCTTACTTCTCCACCCAGATAAGAATGAAGAGCAGGTAGAAGAAGAAGAACAAGATCAGTTCTGGGGCTGGTGAAGATTCCGTTTTGTTGATGTAATAATTTAACCAGTCTATTACATATCCAAAATAATATCGTTTTTACATCGGAAAATCAGAGAAATTTGCGGAAGCGAAAAAATTGAGCTATGCTATGATGGCTTAATGTTTTACAATTTTTAAATTGTTTAATATTGCCGATGTCATGAGTCTCGGTCTCGGGGCGTGACAGTTAGTACCTGCGTAGCTAGGTAGAACTTGTGTTGAGTCCTGGCCGTAGGTTTAAGAGCGTGCAGGTTGAGATTTGAGCTAAGAGGTTGAGTACCTTGTATAGATTATAGTTGCTGGTACCTTCTGCCTCGCATTAACAAAGCCAGGAACTAGTTGCTGGCCGCGAGTCTGTCGTGCCTTTTTGTGAAATCAGTGAGGTAGAGTTTGTGGAAACTGAGGTACGAATTGAGCTGCCCTTAGCAGCTTTAGGCGTGAACATGCTGTGATTGATGTTGTGAGTCTTGCTGCTGTGAATTACGTGAATCAGTATGTTAAATGATTGAGTTACATTCTGTTTTACGTATTGTGCATTGTATGCATTGAGCATTGATATTGATTGGCATATATGCATACATATTGAGCCTTTGACAGATTGATTTAATGACCTGATTGGGTGCCACGTTGTGACTGGCTGACTGATGTGTCGTGCCTGAAAAGTCCAACGCTATCATCGGAGGGGTGACTACCGGATTTGAGTGTCTACCACCGAGCTGTGATGGGCTGACAGGACCCGATCATCACGGATCGATGATTTCCACCTGCTGATTGGCTGTGCGTGGTATTGAGGCTTGATTTGATTTTCCAGTTGATGGACTGGTCTAGCTATCCGATTCTTTGATAGCCCTCATTCATTCATGACATTGATTTATAGAATTTTGCATGTTTAGCTGTTTTTATAGATCTTCGTACTGAGGCTTGACCTCGTATTTGTTTTCCTGCTTTTGTGTCTTGGGTCTGTGTTACCCGTTTGCAGGATTTCAGGTAGCCAGGCTGGACAGAGTGGAGGTTCAGCTGGTCGATCCCCTTTCCCATGAGTCCCAGTTATATTTATGATATGTACTTAACCGGGGGATGCCCCGTGTTGCTGCGTATTGGGGATCTGTATTCGTTTTGAATTGTAGTTGTGACATGTTTGTATAAGTTTGAGTTAACTTATATTTTGATTATCGATATTTTGAATGTATGTTTTTACGTTCAGGCCCAAATGATTTTGAAAAATTTTTAAGCCCTGATTTTAGCTTCCGTGTTTATGCGTTTATTATGTGTTAATTGTGAGTAATTAGCACGGGGCCTGACAAATTAACTTAATTAATCGGGTTTAATATAGATCAGATTTGGTGTGAGCAGATCTGGGATAGGCTAATTTTGAGTTGGTATACTTAGTTAACGTAATCGGCTCTCTATATTTATGTACTGGAAACAGCTCTGGATAGTTGGAGAGTTCTATGGGGTAGTAATTAGATTTGGGGAGTTGAGAAGTGCCGATTGGTGACTTTGACACTGGTTTATGGTAATCAAGGCTGGTGGTCAAATCTGGTTGTCGCAATCCTTTTTGGGTACGCTAGTTGAATATCCAACGCGGGTAGCGAAACGACGTCGTTTGGGAGAAAAAAGATTTGAGGTGCGTAAGTTGCTAATATTGCGTGGACCGGCTTGGTTTGTAATTTAGTGTATAACGGTTCCGGGTTGTCTAGGCCGGAAAGGCAGTACAACGCCGTTTCGGGTAGCAGTGAACGTTGGTCAGTACTTGTGTCAGATCTGGTCATTCGAATCTGAGTTGTGATGCGACGCTGTTTAGCGATAGCAGATTTGGTGTTAGCGTGATGACGTGTATCAGTGGGATAGTGGACTTATGTGCGACGTCGATTTTGAGGGAGTTCAAAACTGTTTTGGCATAGGGTCCATATCTGGGAGAGTACTCAGATCTAAGTTGGTACCAGCTTTGAGCCTGTGTTTTCGGTGGCTACTGTTCATCAGATTTGGGATACTTAAGTTGTATATATAGAGAACTTTCATTGTGGTCTCGCCATTATCTTTCCCGACACTTAGAAGATATTTCTTCCCGTAAGCTTACTCTCTATTGTGATACCATAGCTACTGTTCACCGTAGTCTATTTTCTTCGATTCACGGCGGCAGACGGCATAGATTGGAGCAAGGTTGGTAGCGTTGGACTCCCCTTGCCAAGACAGTTCTTTCTGTACCCCTTTCAATGGCTTGGTTTAAGCTAGAAGAATAACGCGAAGGAGATACAGTCCGTCGTTGTTCGTTGACTAGCAGATTTGGTTCTTCAGCTTAGGTAGTGCTTTGAGTAAGTACTAGATCTTACCTTGTGCTTCGTTTAGAGCTAGTTGTTGTGCTAGAAAGTTAGGATAGAGCTGGTTGAGCTGGTGGATTCCAGTTCGTGTTTCTGTGCTTTACGTCCTGAGCTGGTGGTTGTTGTTTGGCCAAGCAGGTGGCAGATTTGAGTTAGTCGGGACTTTTATTGTGGTAATTTTAGCTCAGAAACTGAAGGTACGGATTTGAGATTGTTTACAGCTCTGGGATTAGGCATGGATATATGTGTATGTTTGGTGGTATGCGTGTATTGTGTGATGTTGTATCGTTGTTGTTTACTGCTGGTATCTTTGTTGATTACTGTAAGCTGTTTCATTGGCATACACGCATTTCTCTCGTTTGAACTCAGACCTGTTAGCCTTTTATTGTTGTTGTGCTAACCCGTGTGTACCAGGAGCTGTTGTTGAGGACGAGCGGAGATACCGTGCTCCACATCTCCCAACTGGTTATGTTGTTAGCCGCTATGAGACGAGTGGATAGCTACCACGCTCTCATGAGCTTTGGAAATGGCAGGTTGAGTGATTTGATTATGCTCTGGTACAGTGTGTTGAGACGAGTGGATAGCTACCATGCTCTCACGCATATCACGGCCACTATCCTTTGTTCGATCTGTTGACAGCTGTTGAGCTGGTCCTTCAGCTCCTTTGGCTTCCTGATTCGGTTATAGCCTATTGCCTTGCATCTTTCTGTTTCAAGCATAGCACGTGCATTTATATCTGTTGCTATCTACCTGCTTTTGTATTGCTCTCCGTACTGGGGTTTGACCTCTGTCCCTCTAGGGCTTGTTGTTTTGTTATCTTTGTGTTGTTCAGGTTACCAATGTTTCTCAGCTGGTCGTGGAGATAACTCAGCTGGTGGTGCCCCAGGTGGTGGATGAGTGTCCCAGGTGGTGGATGAGTGTCCCAGTTATGTATATTATATGATTATGCAATAGAGTCGTCACTGTCCCGTGAAGATGTAATGTTCTATTTCTGATTTGTGAGTTCTGTTGATTGGGAGACACTAGGTGTTTGTATGGTTATCTGCTTTTTGATTGGTCTTTCAGCTGTTGTAAAACCAATATTTTGAGTATTGATGTATTTTTTTAAATTATATTTTCTAAGTCAGGCCAAAGCGAAAACTTGTAGCCACATTTTTTTTAAATGCTTCCGCGGTTGTTGTTTCCGTGGTTTTCTCTGTATTGTGCACCGGCCTGACAAGGTTCATATTCAGCCTTGTTTTCACTTTTATTCGACAATATGGATTTGTAATATGTGATACTGATATTGATTTCAATTGCCATTGTAGGTCAAATATTGGCTTCAAGTTGAGGTATGGATCAGGAGTTTGAACGCAGTTAGAAAATAAAACATGTGAACGTAGAAATTGTGTTTTGAATAGTTGATTTGTCGGTAAGATGAGGAATAAGTAGATTGAATGTGATTTGGGAATTAGTATCGAATATTGGACGAATAAAATATGTGATTGTAAGAATTTAAAATGTAGAAATAGGGAAAGTTGGAAAGTAAGTTGACTTTAAATGATGATTTGAGATTTCTATAATTTAAGAGCATTACATTGATATTCAGGTTATTTATCTGAACTTGGAGTATTCAGGAGTTCTTGAGGCTAGAATTTCGGGTAATTGCTGAATTGAGGTACGTAGAGATCATTTAATTTCACGATGTCTGACAGAGACCTGTGATGGGATCGTGCATCATATATTTGTTATTTGTTGAATTACGTGATTATATTCAGACTTGCATAGTATCAGTTAGTAATTGATGTGAAAAATAAAATATTTCTTTCGTCAACACACATTTGGTTTTAGTCAGTCACATCAATGCTATTGAACATATCATATTGAGCCTATCCGTCGATGTCTGACAGAGACCTGTGATGGGATCGTGCATCATATATTTGTTATTTGTTGAATTACGTGATTATATTCAGACTTGCATAGTATCAGTTAGTAATTGATGTGAAAAATAAAATATTTCTTTCGTCAACACACATTTGGTTTTAGTCAGTCACATCAATGCTATTGAACATATCATATTGAGCCTATCCGTCATTGATAACCTTATATATTCGGTTGAAATCTTTATACGGTATTATGATGTGTGTCATGCGGATTTTGGACACCCTGATTCGGCCCGATTTAGGTATTTTCTGGATTCGAGAGTGGAGCCATATCCCTTGACACGGTTCACTGAGGGTGAACCAGCTCGAGCATATGGATTTGCAATATCGATTCTTTGATTCATTATATCCTGAGATGTTGTACATGTACATGCATTGCATTCATGCAAGACCATTACATTTCTATGTCTTACGTTGTGTTTTTCTTTGAAGTCTCGTACTCGGGTTACTGACCTCGAAAGGGGCTGTCGTGTCTTTTGTGTGTGGACATTGCAGGGAGTATAGGTGGGTCTACTTCAGGCGCTAGAGAGGAGGCGTCAGGAAGTACCAGAGCTCCATGAGAGTGGGCTCATTTGTTTTGGGTATAAATCTTTCGTTGTCTCCCAGATAGTATACGTATATAGTTGACGTTGGTTTTGTACCGGGGAATGCCTGTAGTATGTATTTGTCAAGCCCTATCGGCTTTATGATATTTTGCTGGGATGTTCTTTTTACAGTGTTTGGGTTGCACTGGATTGACTTGTTATGTTTGCTGAGAATATAATTGAGTTACTTTCCCAGTTTGCAGTACCAGTTTATCAATTTATAGTATTCTATTGTTCAGCTTACGAGCATTCATTACAGTTAAACTTGTTAATCCAGATTTGCTCGTTGAGCCTCTAGGCTCATTAGTTTTCTAGAGTGCAGGTGATGATAATTATGTAAAGTTTGATGGTGCGAGCTGGATCAGATATGGGGTGTTTATCATGGACATTAGCTTCCTTGCTGCTTTTACTTCTCATTCTTTTTGTTGTAAAGACTTTATGATACAATTTGTTGTACATTACAGATTAATTTCTCGTTTATTCAATGTAATCTAAATGGATTTGTAGCTTTGTATATATATAAAGTTTCGCAGTTAAGTAATTCTTTGTCAAGCTACATATTTTAGTTTCTTACAGTATGCGGTCTAAAATTTTAAAGTAGTTACAAATCATCCAGATCAAGTTTATATCTAATAATTTGCACCTCCCTAGTTTAATTATTTGAAATTTTCGGATCGGGGTTTTATATATATAGTTCGTCAACCATAACTCTTGTCCTTCCTATGAAGGGGCACATCGGTTCGTCAGCCAGCGTCCTCACCCTCCATCTGCTGACCGTCTGTTATCTTTGCCTTAAATCACTTTTAAATTGACATATACTTCCATTAAAACTATTATGATATATGACAGAGAAACTTCTGTCATTCCTCCTTCGTCACCTTGCCATATATCTATTGCTGCAGCGGCGGATCCGGATCCCGCTCCCGGGGTGCAGCGGAAGTTTAAAATTTTAACAGTCCAGGAAGGAATCTAAACATACATAGGATGTTTAGTGAGTTACCTCGCTGGTGACTAGGCCCCTGGCTCTGACTATTCCACAAAAGGGAGATAGCACTTCAACGGTTGAATAGCTCCGATCTTCCAATCCGATCTATGACCGGAATCTCAATTCCTTCACTGGTTTGCACTAGAAAACCAGCGAAAGTTCTGTTAATGGAATCTCATTGCCCAGATGGTCGGAACAAATTCCGACGGCGGCAGTGAACGACAACGACGACGGCGCGGTGGAGGCGCAGCGAAAGGGAAGGAGGCGAGGAGAAGGAAAACTAAAGGGGAGAGTTCTCAACCCAAATTGGAGAGTCAGTTGTCAATACAACTTTTTTGGTGCGAAGAAAATGAATAATCTAGGGCCCCTATTTACATATTTTCCATGGGCTTAAACCATGTTAATAGGCCCAGGTCAGGCCCAGACCCAGTGAACATTGGTTTCAAATCTATCGTTGTGGCTTCATCATAATCACGATCGACGATCAAATCGGACCGATCATCACAGTTTACAGAACTGAACATTATGATGTGTAAACAATTTTTCTGACCACCTAATCCAAAATAGCAGTTAGGACCCTATCAGCTTTAAGGATAGTCATACTAGTCCAAGCTAATTTAAGGAAATCACATTTCCATCCCCAGCTATTTTAGGAAGTCACACTTCCATCCTTCCTCATACTAAACTCAAAAAATAGAGCTTAATTTCGTACGGGAATTGAGAAACTAGTGTGACACTCAATGGTTCAGGGATACAGCTAGCCGTGGGCTCACAACTCTTTGTGACTCCGAAAAAACATTTTTGGTCTTACCCATCGATCATGGTAAAGTGTCTAGCAACATCGCCTCAAGATCCCTAGGTATCACTGATAATGCCTGCAAGAACCAGTTGGCCATGTTTAGTATACAATACGGTCCTTTCAACTCAAATATCCCGATCGAATCAACGATCATTGGTAATCGAGAGTAGTCAAAGATTCGATAGCCATACATATATCTTCGAGATCAAATAGTGTAATCGCATGTGCTACTAGGTAAACCCATTTTTACCTAAAACACATCTAGTACTCTGACTAGAGATTTGTCGCACAATTATCTCCTTATATAGCATAGGATATCCACGCACAAAGGACGAGCGGTGAATCCTAGACAATGAAGCATCGCCTCCTACATGCATTGGGACCTCACCAAATCCCGCCACCTGATGACCAGAACTGAGTCGGTAAACGGGTCAATGTGAGACACCTATCATATAGAGTTTCAATGATGTTTCGAGTAATGATGACTAATCTGTACAACCAAGACCTCGGACTGAATCCACTCGACAAATGATAACCACTTGGAAAGTCCGAGCTAGGGCAGTTCGATAGATCACCAAGTCACTATCCATCTGCATGCTCAAAACATCACTATGTTCCCTACCAATGAAATGTGGTACTTTGCATCACATATTCTAGTCTCAAGCTTGGGTGGCCCTTATCCTCTTTTGGACGGCCCAATCTACTAGAAACTAGTTTAGAATACACAGTGACTATTTGATGTCTTTCATGATAGCCATCAAATCCACTATCACATCTAACATACACAATGGTGCATTCAAAGTCTTTAACCAACAATAGTAATCATAACAATGAAGATAAAGAATGCCATAAAAGAATGCGACTTTCATAAATAATGATCGTTTTACATAGAGTCAATAAAAACCCACACGCCACAAGTTGGCTAGTTGGACACCTAATCTAACAATATGGTTAAAACATTTTCTCTGCTGAAACGTTCTTTAAACTGATTTTTTTTATCTGAATAAGTTCACTTTCATATATGGTTTGCTATTTTAAAACTCATTTGATGTTCAAAATCTACTGGATGTACATCGGAGTTCAATAGAAGAAGAAACTCGAATCAGCTCAGGATATATAAACGAATAACGAATATCAGAGCTCTAAGCTGAAGAACTATCACTTGAATTTGGGTAAAACTTCGAACAGATTAGAGTTATACCTTCAAATCAAAACTAAAAGGAAGAAGAGTTAAACTTGAAAATTCTATATCAATCTAGAGTTGACGTAATCTGAATCAGCTATGCTCATAGTATGAACAGATCACGAGCGTAAACCAGCGCAGAATAGAAAATTAGATCTCGGTTATTTGGCAACACAACTTAAAAGAGCAGACTAGATTACAATGGTCAAACAAAGTCAACCCAGATCGAACAATGAAATCAGATTGTCAGTTCAAAACAGTTCAAGGAAAGAAATAGATCGCGATTTAAAATCAGCTCGTAACGATAATCAGATCGCGACTTAAAATAAACTCGGGAAAATAATAAGATTGCGAACTTAACTAAACATTGAATAACAACTTAGAAGATTTCCTTAGATTGAAGCAACAGAAAATATCTAAGAAAACATTCTAGAAACAAAAACACGTAAGCTGCTTGTAAGATATTTGTAGAATCTCCCAAAAATTGCAGAACGAATTTGACTCAAACATCATAAAACATTTTCGAAATTTTTTTCAGAAACAAAACTATAGCAAATAATAACTTTCTCAAGAAATCAAATCTCTGTTTGAATAACTTCGAAAACATTTCTCAAACCTTTAAACTCATGCAATAATGCAATAGGAATCGATATATGCTTTCCAAAATGCAGAAAGAAACAGATTTTACTTGCGTCAAATACTGAACACAGCTAACAGAAATCCTCTGACATTGAACCACATACAAACACGATCAAAATCACTTTGAAAGTGTTTAAAAACTCTGGTCGGTAGAGATATTTTTTCCACAGTATCCACCGCTTTAAAAATGGAAATCACTGGAAGAAGTTTGATAATGAGGGTGAAGGTATGTGGAACATGTATTTATATGCAAATGAAAAGTATGAGCTCATTTTGTCTTAAAATTATTTGCACTTGACTTATTTAAGATACCTTGGATCGTGATTGATGGGGTTCGATCAGCCAACTCTTGTGAATCGGGTTCCTATCTAATCTAAAATTCAGCTCAGACAAAAGCTGAATTGCTGAATTGAAGCTGAAGAAGGGTACTGAAATTAGGAAATGAAAACCTTAAAAAATTTAGATCTATCATTTTGGATTTATGTACTTCCTCGGCGTTGCAATCTACCCCCCTTGGAAAAATTCGTAATCGAAATTTGCTTACTTAAACAGATCTAGGTATCGACTATGCAAATCCATCTCGGCTTCCCAGTTTAATTCTCTTTCTGAATGATTTACCCATTAAATCATAATCATGGGAATAATTTATCAGCCATCGATTTTCTCTAAGAGATATCGTCACTGGTTCTTCTTCATAATTCAGATTGGCGTCAGTTATATCAGCTCACGGAGATGGATACCAGCATAGCCCCTTTGTCTACTCTGTTCATTTTGTTGTTTTCATTTGATTAGTTAATCATCACTTGATTTCACTTATCTAATCCGATCATTTCACGTAGACTGGATGGTAAGCACAGCTAACTTCACATGTGAGGGCTGTGATTAACCATGATAATTAGTAGATTAATCGGGTTTAGATTAAGGGTTAATCAGCCGAGGTTATTACTCTTAGAGAGCTATAACGTTTTTCTTTAATCTGTTGGTGCAAGTTGTTTCGGGTTTCAGCTTGGGTGAGCACTGGCATGAACTGTTTAGTGGTCGTGCTACTCGAGGGTGTTGGAAGTGGTATGCCGGTGGGTTGCGAGAATTGGATCGACGCGTGGGAGTGTAAGCTGTTCATTGTGCACCAGATTAGGAGCAAGATTCTATGTAAGGACTGTTCTGAGGTCGTCAGCTGTTACCAGCCTAGTAGTACTATGTAGCAGGGAACAACATACGTGAGTTATTCTGGGATCGTAAGTTGTTTAGAGTATCCGAGTTGATAGGTAGGATACGTTCTATTCTAAATTTCTCTGAGCTGATTTGCGTGAACTGTTAGACATCAATGTTAGTGGGATCTGATCTGGCTTCGTGCGAGCTGGTGGTGTAGCAGCTCCGAGTTGTTAGTAGTTGAGTAGCAAACTGTAAGATGGGTTCAGCTTTGGAAGTTACACAGCCTTCCAAGCTGATTAGTCATATTTGGAAACGTATGCTCTGCTGTTGGGTTGATCAACTTATGCGGAAGCTGATAGCAAAGAGCAGGTTCTGTGAGGGCTTTTGATCTCACGTGAGCTGACCAGGTGCGTAAACTGGTCTGGACTGTGACTACTGCAGCAGTTATGAGCTTTGTTCAGGTAGGAGCTAGCTTAGCTCTACTGATCTGTTAGATTTAAATTTGCGTACATGAGAACTATGAGCTGTGAACTGCAACAGTCGAGATCTGTTTGTGCACGTAAACTGTTAGTGTGAGTGTCCTGTGCTTCTTGTACAAGATGTTGTCAGCTTTGAGGTCTGGGATTAGCTGTGTGAGCTGGGCTGTTGGGGTACGTGCTGGTATAAGTGGTGCGTACTGTTCTGAATATCTGGAGCTTTGCTGGATGCTCTGAGCTGGTCGGAGTGCGTATCTTGATCTGAGGTGAGAGGATGTGATCTATTGCAGTGGTGAGGGTGTAAACTTCTGAGAACCTGTGCTACTATGTATTCGTGATCTGTTATGCGTGAGTGACTAAGCTGGAGCAGCTGAGGTATGAGCTGATGGAAGGTACTGTAGACCATATTTGGAGCTCGATAGTATATATATAGGACGTTGAACCCGTTACTTAGTCATTCTTTACCCAAAATATCTATGTCCTCCAACGTACTCGAGAAGCTATCTCTCTCGAAACCCTTGTGGGTACTGTTCATGCGTACCCTTTATTTTCCGATTGTCGGAGTTCGGTCGACCAACTTTGGTCAAGAGTGGTACCGTTGGAAAACCCTTTCCCAAACCCGTCAGTTGCATACCGGTATTCTGGCCGGAGAAGGCTAGAGGAGGGAACGCAAATTGGTAGAGCATGCATTGTTCGTTTCTTCTCCCAGATGCATCGTGTCTTCCGGGCTGGTAACCATGCAATGTTGCTGAGTTCTTGTAGAGCTATAGCTGTTTTCCCCTGAGCTGTTAGCAAACTCGTGGTTGTTGGCATGACAATGGTGGTGTGTGCGAGAGCTATGCTGCGTTGAGCTTGTGTGTGCTCTGTTCTGCCGTGGATCTGTGAGGTAGCTTGGTAAGGTTGAGCAGGTAGGAATTCGGAGCTTGTAGTTACAACTTTATTTTAACCATGTGGGCATAAGGGTGGTAGGCCGAGCTGCCTTAACCTCATGGTATGTTTGTTGTAATCTATTACGTTTGTGCTGTGCATGCTGCCCGAGCTGTTTTGCTGGTTTACGTGCATGCAGTTTTAGCCGTAGCTCTTATGCGTGTGCTGGGTAGCCGTACTATTGTCCTGCGCCTTGTTGTGCCTGAGCTGTGTTGTTCTGTTCTTATTCATGCGTGAGTTTAGAGATGTTTGTATGTGCTGTATCATTTAATTGTGTTGTTCATAAGTACGCTACACGTTGGTCTTGTTTTTGTTAGCATTGCATACACGCATAGCATGTCGAGCTACCTCCTTTGTTGGCCGTATGTGGTGGTTGAACTCATCCTTTGTTGTATCCTTGGATTTTGTCAGGCCCGGTGCACGAAACAGAGATAAACACGCAATTAAAGACTGCGGTAGCATTCAAAAAGTGGCTAAAATTTTTCGCTTTGACCCGACTTAAAAAACATAATTTAAAAGTATACTGATAGTCAAAATATTGGTTTTACAACAACCAAAGAACCAAGCAACAAGAAAATAACCATACAAGCATCGAGCATCCCAAAATCATACACTCTCAAATCAGCAATAGAACATCAACACGGGACATTCCCTGGTGACGACTCTATTACATAATTATAAAATATAAATAACTGGAACACTCTATCCACCTCTCGGGCATGGGTCAAACCCCAGTACTGAGAGCAAACTAAAACAGCAATTAGACAGCAACAGATACAAATGCACGTGCTATGCATGAGGATAGCAGGATACAAAGGCAGCAGGCTACAACTGAATCAGGAAGCCAAGGAGCTCAACGACCCGCTCAGCAGCTGTCAACAGATCACAGGAAAGAAATAAAGTGACCACGAGGTATGTGAGAGCGTGGTAGCTATCCACTCGTCTGTACCAGAGCATAAACTAGATATTACTCAACCTGCTGTTTGCCAAAGCTCATGAGAGCGTGGAAGCTATCCACTCGTCTCATAGCGGCTAACAACTAAGCCAGCATGGAGATGAGGAGCACGGTATTGCCGCTCGTCCTCTATACAAGCCTTCTTGTACATACGGGTTAGTACAACAGCAAACGGCTAACAAGATATGAGCTCAACAAGGAAAATTCATGTATGCAGATATAACATCATGCAACCACCAGCACAAAACAGAGGCAAGCAATAACAACACGATAGCATACACCGCACACATACCAGCAAGCATACATACATATACAAGCCTATCCCAACTGTAATACAAGCCAAATCCGTACCTTAGCTTCTGTACTACAATTACCACAACAGGGGTCCCGAGTAACTCAGATCTGAAACCTGTTAAGCCAATGACAACAACAACTCAGGGACAGTAAGAACAGAACTACCAACTCGGAGCCACCAGCTCAACCCAACTCTATCCTACCCTTAAAACACGATAGCTGGCTCTAATCGAAGTACAAGATAGGATCTAACACTTACTCGAAAGCACTACCTGAACGGAAGAACCAACCGGTCGGAACACGAGCTGACAACGCATAGAAGCTTCTTCGAGTTCTTCTTCTATTTCACCAAAGTCTCCAAAATAGGTAGCAATAGAAGAGTCATGGCAAGGGGAACTCAACTCTACCATTATTCCTCCAATCGGAGTTGTCTACCGTCGGAAATCGGAAGAAATATACTACAGTGAACAGTAAGGGTTTCGCTACAGTAGAGGTATGTTTATGGGGAAGATATTTCTATGTCTTGGAAAACAATGGCGTACGTCTGGTAAAATTCCTCTATATATGTAACTCAAATATGCTGAAATCTGGTGAACAGTATCCATCGACAACTAGAGGCTCAAAGATGGTACCAACTCAGATCTGAGTACTACTCCAGATCTGGACTCTACGCTACACCAGATTGGACTTATCTTCGCTATCTCCAAACGACGATGCATAGGAGTCCCGCTCTAAAGACCAGTGTCATGTTCTCTCTCTCCTAGATGGCATATACAATTCCTCGCGTACACACAACCACCTCGCAACCAAATCTGTTTCTCAAAATGGCGTCGCACCATAATCCAGCTAGCTCATACACGGGTATCGCTAAACGGTGTCATATCACAACCCAGATCTGGATGACCAGCTCACACTCATCCAAATCTCACCTCATCCGATACTGGTGAACCATTTCGGTTTTCACTAAAACCACGAAACGACCGATCTACACATTACTACCAGATTTAACCCTCAAATATGTTTTCGTTCAAAACGACGTCGCTCCACTATCAACTTGAAGTATCTTGCGACGAATATTTACACGCATCCAATCGTCCAGATTTGACCTCTCTACGAACCAAACAAGATCATTTCACTCGCGAACTAGCCAGCTCTTCTTGTTCTTCGGGTCTATGCAAACCCGGTTAATTAACAAAATTAATGATTACGATTCAGATCTCACATTTCTCCCCCATTAAAAAGGGATTTCGTCCTCGAAATAAAACAACAAACTTCCAAACCGATCCAAATCTCAACATTACAGAATATCACCAAACACCAAAACTGGTTACACAATACAGAAGATGTCCTACTGTTCCAGAACTCACAGAGCAACTACAAATCTGGAGACAAAAATCGCACAACGCAACTAACCAAGAGTTCGAGATAACTGGGAAAACAACAGAAAGCAATCTAACTAGTGGAGTTAATTCAATATCTACCCAAACAAATGGGGCCACTCACGTTACATTTTCTCCTCTAACTCCCACATAGCTTCTTCTCTGCCATGCTTGCTACACTGGACCATCACTAAGGGAATTTTATTGTTTCTGAGCTGTTTCTCCTTCCTATACAGAATTTTCAAGGGATATTATACATAAATCAACGTTCGATCCAGCTCCACCTCGTCAGTTTGTAGCACATGAGAAGGATCCGGCTCATACTTCTTCAACAAGGATACATGAAACACATCATGTAATAAGGAAATTTCATGTGTCAACTAACAAACGATAAGCCAAAGGACCGATCCTTTCCACAATGTCATAATGTCCAACATAACGAGGAGCTAATTTTTCCTTGTGTCCAAATCTCATAACACTTATAAAAGGAGAAACTTTCAAGAACACTCGATCAACAACCTGAAATTCTAAAGGTCTACGCCTTCGGTTTGCATAACTAGGTTGGCGATCTTGTGCAGCCTTCATACTTTATCGAATCAGATAGACTTGACCTCTCATATGCTGCACAAATTCAGGAGAAGACAGCTGCTTCTCCCCCACTTCTTCCCAAAAAATTTGCGACCTGCATTTCCTACCATACAATGCTTCGAATGGTGTCATTCCGATTGTTACCTTGTAGTTGTTATTGTACAAAAACTCCACCAACGATAACGAATCCTGACAGCCACCCCTGAAATCCAGGACAACAGATCGCAACATATCATACAAGTTCTATATAGTTCTTTTAGATTGACCATCGGTTTGGGGATGATAGGCTATACTTATAGCCAATCTGGTGCCTAAAGCTGCTTGTAAACTCTTCCAAAATATGGAAGTGAACCTCGGATCTCGGTCTGAAACTATAGATACAGGCACTTCATGAAATCAAACTACGAAATAGATATGCAGTTTCGCCATTTTCTTCAAAGAATTCGTCATATTGTAGGGAATGAAGTGAGCTGACTTCAAAATTCTATCAACTACTACCCAAACAATGTCACATCCTCGGCTGGAACGAGGCTAATGGGTCCCAAAATCCATAGCTACATGCTCTAAATTCCAATTGAGAACCTCTAAACTCAGTAATAGTCCACCAGGTCTCATCCTCTCTACCTTAACTTGTTGAAAATTCAGACATCAAGCAACAAAATCAGCAACATCGCTCTTCAAACCTGCCCACCAATAGTGCGGTTTTAAGGCATGGTACATCTTCGTTGCACCAGGATGGAAACTATAACGGCTACAATGAGCTTCTCTTAAGATCATTTCCCTCAAATCGATCAAGTTGGGCACTACTAACCTGCCTCAAAATCTCAAACAACCATCAGGTGTAACAGAATAATCCTCCAGCTCACCTGATTGAGTTTTCAACTTCAACTCTTGGATATATGGGTTAGTTCTCTGGGCTGGCCTAATACATGCAACAATCTGTGGCTTGACTTGAAAAGATGAAACCACAACATAATCATCACTTGGGTAGAAACGCCAACCAGTAGTACTTAAATGTTCATAGGTCTTAGAGATATATAGCGATGCAAGCATCGACACTTGAGCTTTTCTACTAAGCGCATCAGCAGCTACATTCACTTTCCAAGGCTGATACTGAATCTCGCAATCAAAATCCTTAAGCAGCTCCATCCATATACAAAACCTCCTGAACCTGAAGGTAAAAAGCCAACATTGGGGCTGTAGTTAGCTTCTCTTTGAGCAATTGAAAACTATTCTTGCATTCCTCCGTCCAGACAAATCTTTTATCCTTCTGGGTCAACTGTGTCATGTGCTTAGCTATACTAGAGAATCCTTCAATAAAGCGTCGATAATAGCTAGCCAATCCCAAAAAGCTACGAATCTTCGAAACGTTCTTGGGACGCTCCCAGTTCACTACAGCCTCTACCTTACTGGGATCAACAGATAACCCTTGGCCAAAATTGAAAATAAGATTTCGTCCTCGAAATCACACGACAACTCCAGAACTGAGAAAAACTTCAACAAATAACCAACACAGGAAAAATCCCGCTACGCACAAAACAAACAGCAACTCTCCAACACACAACGAGAGGCTAATAACCAAGAGTTCAAGATAACTGGGCAAAACAACAACAAGCAAACTAGCTACTGGAGCCAATGCAAGATCTACTCAAAGTTATGAGGCCATTCACATTGCATTTTCTCCTCTAACTCCAAGTAGCTTCTTCTCTGCCATGTTTGCTCCACTGGACCATCACCAAAGTAATGGTCTTGTTCCTAAGATATTTCTCCTTTCTATCCAAAATCTGCAGGGGATAGTCAATATAGCTCAAAGTTCGATCCAGCTCCACCTCATCAGCTCGCAACACATGAGAAGGATCTGGCTCATACTTCCTCAGCATAGACACATGAAACACATCATGTAATGAGGACATATATGGTGGCAACAACAAATGATAAGCCAAAGGACCGATCCTCTCTACAATCTCATAAGGTCCAACATAACGACGAGCTAACTTTCCCTTAAGACAAAATCTCATAACACTTCTAAAAGGAGAAACTTTCAAGAAAACTCTATCGCCAACTTGAAATTCAAAAGGACTACGCCTGCGGTTCGCATAACTAGCTTGGAGATCTTGTGCAGCTCATACGTTTCCTAATCAAATCCACTTGGTCTTTCATCTGCTGCACAAATTCTAGAGAAGATAGCTGCTTCTCCCCCACTACTTCCCAACAAATCGGCGATCTGCACTTCCTACCATACAATGCTTTAAATGGTGCCATTCCAATTGTCACCTAATAGCTGTTATTATAGGAAAACTCAACCAAAGACAGTGAATCTTGACAGCTACCACCGAAATCCATCACAACAGCTCTCAATATATCCTCCAAAGTATGAATAGTCCTCTTAGATTGGACATCGGTTTGGGGGTGATAAGCTGTACTTATATCCAATCTGGTACCCAAAGCTGCTTGCAAACTCTTCCAAAATCTGGAATTAAACCTCGGATCCCGATCTGAAACAATGGACACAGACACACCATGAAAACGCACCACGAAATCTATATACAATTTCGCCATCTTCTTCAAAGAATACGTCATATTGTAGGGAATCAAGTGAGCAGACTTCGAAAGTCTATCTATCACAATCCAAATAGCATCACAACCTCTGCTGGAACGAGGCATAACATAGCTATGTGCTCCCAATTCCATTGGGGCACCTATAAACTCTGCATAGACCACCAGGTCTCATCCTTTCTACCTTAATTTGATGAAAATTCAGACAACGCGCTACAATATCAGCAACATCACGTCTTCAAACCTGACCCACCAGTAGTGGCTTGAAGGCATGGTACATCTTTCTTGCACCAGGATGGACAGTGTGTCTACTACAGTGTGCTTCTCTCAAGATCTCCTCCTTCAAATCAATCAGATTTGACACTACCAACCTGCCACGAAACCTCAAACAACCATCAGATATGATAGTAAAATCCTCTAACTGTCCAGCTCGAGTCTTCAACTTCAGCTCATGGATATATTGATCGGTTCTCTGAGCTGCTCTAATATTGCAACAATCTGTGGCTCAAATTGAAAAGAAGAAACCACAACATAATCTTCACCTGGGTAAAAACGCCAACAAGTAGTGCTTAAATGCTCATGAACCTTCGAAATAAGCAAGCATAGATACTTGAGCCTTCCTGCTCAAAGCATCAGCAACTACATTCAGTTTCTCAGGTTGATATTGGATTTCACAATCAAAATCCTTAAGAAGCTCCATCCATCTACGCTGTCTCATATTCAAATCTGGCTGAGAAAACAGATACTGAAGACACTTGTGGTCCGTATACACTACAAACTGCTCTCCATACATATAGTGGCGCCAAATCTTCAAGGCAAAGACCACGGCTGCCAACTCCAAATCATGAACTGGGTATCGAGTCTCATGCGGTTTCAACTGACGAGAAGCATACGCAATGACTTGACCATTCTGCATCAACACATAACCAAATACATTAAGAGAAGCATCAGAACAAACAAAAAAACGTCCAGAACCCCAAGTCAAGGCCAACACAGGAGCTGTGGTCAACTTCTCCTTGAGAAATCGAAAACTTGACTCACATTCATCTGTCCATAGAAATCTTCAATCTTTCTGGGTCAACTGCATCATCGACTTGGCTATAGATGAAAAATCCTCAATGAAACGTCTATAGTAGCCAGCCAAACCCAAGAAATTGCGAATCTCTGAAACATTCCTAGTCGCTCCCAGTTAAGAACTGCTTCGACCTTGATAGGACCTACCGAAATACCTTCCGTGGATATGACATGATCCAAAAAGATTACCTTATGCAACAATAAATCACACTTACTGAACTTCGCGAAAAGCTTTGAGTCTCTCAATTTCTGCAACACCAATCTCAAGTGTTCCTTGTGCTCCATGTAGTTCTTCGAATACACCAAGATGTCATCTATGAAGACAATCACAAAATGATCAATCTACTCACTAAAGACACGATTCATCAAATCCATGAAGATAGCAGGAGCATTCGTCAAACCAAACGGCATCACCAAAAACTCATAATACCCGTATGTAGTCCTGAAATCCATCTTCAAAACTCAGCATCTCTAATCCGCAACTGATGATAACCATATCGCAGATCAATCTTGGAGTACACTGCCGATCCCTGCAGCTGATCAAACAAGTCATAAATCCTCGGCAAATGATACTTGTTCTTTATCATCGCTTTATTCAGCTGCCGAAAATCCACACACATCCTCATAGATCCATCCTTCTACTTCACGAAGAGAATCAGAGCTTCCCAAGGCGACATACTCAGCCTTATGAATCCTTTCTCCAACAGATCAAACAATTGATCCTTGAGCTCTTTCAACTCAGTTGGCGCCAACCGATAAGGGCTCTTGAAATCGAGGCTATCCCTCGCAACTCTATGCTGAAGTCAATCACCCATCTCGGTGGAAATCTAGGAATCTCATCCATAAACACATCAGGGAACTCTCGAACAATTGGAACATCGCTCAACTCTATCCACGGTTCTCGGGAAACATCAAGGGCATAAATCATAAACCCAGAGTTCTCCAACGACAAAAGGCTAAAAATGTCCATGGCAGAGACCAAGGGAATCTTCGAATGGGAATCTTGGCCAATGAAATTCCATTTCTCTCCAACTGGGCCAAAAATGTACAACGCCTTGGAAACAGTCCACGATGACCCTAAAGCTAAACAACACGTCCATTCCCAAAATGCAATCCAAATCCCACATCACTAACCGAATCAGGTTCGCTACCAACACATTCTCACCGAATATAAAAATTCCATTCAATAAAATCTCTCGTACAGGCTCGCGCCGACAGGAGTCGCAACAGAAACAACATCACATAAAAAAGTGGTACGCAAACCATGTTCAACCACAATTGCATCAGCTATAAACGAATGTGATGCTCCAGTGTCAAACAATACACGTGCAGAAATATCAAAGACAGTACAAGTACCTTAAATCACTCCTCCTGGCGTGCCTTCCACTTGCTCCCTAGTCATGGCATCGCCTTGGCATATTGAGGTCCAGAAAATTGGGGATGGGAATACTGTCCAAATCGCGAAGGACCAGGCTGTTGGAAAGGCCTATACTGAGCTTCCCCTACCCTCGGTTGTGGAGTAGGAAAATAAAAACCTCGAGACGACCCACCAGAACGACCCTATGATGGGGCAATGGTGTGCTGAGATCCAGCCAATGGACACATCTCGAAAAGTTTCTATACTGCCCACAAATGTTGCAAGAACCCTGCACCCCTGTAAACTGCATCGAAGGGTGTCTGCCAGCACACTGACCACAAAGGTAGCCTTAGGACTACTACTGCTGCTCGAACTGCCCGAGCCAAAATAACTAGAACCCTTCTTGTTCTTGAACTGATGGACTCTAGGCCTAAACCTGTGGCACCCAAATTGTTGCGCTGACTACTGGGGTTGCTGCTGAGATGACTGAGGAAACTGGGGAGGTTGCGCCCCTTGAGCATGGTGTGAGGATTTAGATTCGACAATTAGTGATTAATATAGTAATCAGATTTGGTTTGGGATTAGTCACAGAGTTGTGGATTTTTGAATTTCATATTTGAGAATTTTGTCGAATCTAGTTGGTTATTTTCAGATTTGACATAGAACTGTTCATCTTTGAGTCGCTGGTTTCTATCGAGTGATATCTGAATAGTCGAGTTTGGTGCGAGAAGTGATGCATCGTCGTTTCGCAATTTCAGATGTCTCTCTAGTGTGTGGAATCTGTTAAGGGGCATGATCAGATGTCAATGTGGGTTAACGGTGCTGTAGCGAGCAAGCGTTGATGGGAGAGTTAGCACGGAGATGCCACGTGTTAGTCAACGTTGCTGAGTTGACCGCTGTTGTGAGCGTTAATCATGAGTGTGAGCAGCAGTGATTTCTGGGATCTGTATCATATGTGAGGCATTGCGACATCGTTTTTCATAGTTGGCGGGAACCTCCGATGCCACCCCATTTCGATTAGTTGCGCGTGTGAGAGTTAGCAAGGCATATTTGTGTGAGCGCTGGGACTCAGATGTGAGTTAGCGTTGGAATCAGATTTGATTATTTATGTATCAGTGCTAGGATCTGAAGCAGGAATCTGATTTCGTCGGTGATTGACTCACTGTAGATTTTGACGAGGGATTTTAAATTCAAGTGTTGATCAACACTTAGCGTACTTTCAACCCCGATTTCCCTTTTCTTTTTCTTTGAAACTCTCCATCGGTACTGTTCACCGAACCCTTCTTCGGTAGATTGTCGTCGATTTCCGCTTATGTTTGGGACAAGATTGGAGGCGCTGAAATCGTCTTGCTTAGCTCTTTCGTTTGATACCGGTCTGGAGTTGTAGATCGTGATGGATCTGGATAATAGATCCAGATCTGAGTTTTTAATTATACAAAACCTGTTATTTGAATTATAAAAACCTTGTTATTGTGTTTCTAACATTTCTACGTAGTGTACAGATTTAACAGAAGAGATCTAAAGAAGAGCTGGAATAAGACTTGAGAAATCTGGATCAACAACTTAGACGTAATGGCTGGATTAGCAATGGAGACGTCCAAAGCTGAGCCAGATGATCATAATCAGGCAAAAGCCAAGTTGAACAGAGATGCTTACGTGGACAGCTTCCCTTACGTGGAATCCTATGTGGACAGCAATCCTTTCGTGGAGTCCAGCGTGAACAGATATGCTTACATGGAAGTGCAGCTGTACTTGCTGTTAGTTGCGTCGCGTACAAAGAAATCTGATGAAGTGTTCTCGGTACAAGAAGAAGATCCCAGTTGAAGTTGCTGTCAACAGATACCGTGCGAAGAGTTAATTCAAAGACAAAGTTGGAAGAGAAATCTGGAAGATGCGAAGAAGAAATCAAAGTATAGCGTACAGAGAAATGAAGATAGCAGCATGTTGACTGAAGAGAATCGAGAAGAATCTGAATGTAAAGTTAGAAGAAGTAGAGAAGTCTGAACATCGAGTTGAATAGTCTGTTTCAGTGTTAACAGAATATGAAACAGCAAGTTACTGTTGAAGAAGTTGTTGAAGATGAAACAACAAGTTACTGTTGACGAAGCTGTTGAAGATGAAATAGCAAGTTACTGTTGACGAAGCTGTTGAAGATGAAACAGCAAGTTACTGTTGACGAAGCTATTGAAGAGTCTGAAACAGACGAAGCAATCGAACAGAAGCTGTTGGCAGATACTATTACAGAAGCTGTTGAACAATGTTATGATAAAGAAAAGACAACAGCTGAGCGAACAGCTGTTGAACAATTTGTTGGTGCACATTCAGCTGTTGGGACGCAATCAACATTCAAAATGGAAAGGATCAATGGCTGAAATCGAGTTGTGCAAATGACTTAAATCTAGGGGACAAGATTTGTACTATTCTGGAAAATAGTACAATATACAGAGGATGATTGCACCAATTTGGGAAGAAGACAAATTGGCCTTGACAAGCGCAGAAGGGATTTGAATCTACTGTCTAATGGCCATATTTGGAGAGAATCTTTATATACAAGGAGATTTGTTGAAGACGGTGATTTTGAAAGATTAATTGAAGCACATAAAAATTACAGAGGGAAGAAAAATAGAGGAACCAAGCAGTCGACCACCATTAGAGAGGAGCTTACTACGAGCGTCGACTGCTGAGTTTTAATCAGCTTTTGTAGAAGCATTTTCCCAGTGCGTGAGATTTATTCTTTAGAGAGTTGAGTGTTCACTGTAAAATCTCACACACACAGAATCACTCACATATTTTGAGAGATGTGCGAAATTGATTAGCGAGTGAATCACAATCCAAAAATCAGATCCCGTCCAAGCACGAAGACGTTAAACTCTGCGTTTGTAGCCTTTCTCACATAGGCATAAAACAAGTGAGTGACACAGCCGAGGGCTGGTGTAAAGGATATGAGTTCACCTGGAGCGAGGCTCGGTGACTCATCTTCTAATGGAACCTTCCGAGGAGGAAGAAGGGGTGATGTAGGAGATCGAGCTCCGAACTTCCAGAAACAAATAGCAGTGTATTGTATTCTTTTATTTATTTACAGTACTCCGCATTACCATTTACATTAGCACACACGAATAACATAAATCACACTTGCACATAGCAAACAGATTTCACAGTCACACGCATCATTCGTATTGTTTAACATAAATCTGTTTTCGTTAGTTTTAAAATTAAGATTCAGTTCTGGTGTTTTCAGCATGTTTTTATTACATACCAGATCTGTTTCCGGTGCTCTGTTTAATGTTCAAGAACCCGAGGTATTGCACCTCATAATAGCAGCGCAAATTTTTTAACAGTAGCAGCGCTCACTCTCTTTATTTTCATAGGATCAGATCTCGCCCCTCCCTCATGTTAATGTTGTTTATTGTATAGAGATCTGATCCTTTGGTCCTAACAAGTGGTATCAGAGCGGGTTGTTCTTGAACGAGCATCTATTTTAAAAGGCATGTGCTAATTGTTTTTGAATGCTTTAACTATTTTTGAAAAGCTTATTTTATGAATATAGGGAGAGGAATGATTTATGAACTGCTGGTGTTCTTTTGTCGAGCTGACATGGAATGCGCGAGTTCTGTGTGGATGCCAAAATCCTATTTTGGTTGGGCTGTTTTCAGCACATGTGACGAAATAGGAGAAATGAAAGAAAAGCTGGTAGATATGTTATTGTTTTCTTTTCAGATCTGAATAGATTAAGTGATTCAGCAGCACATGTTCTTATTTGAAACAAGTTTTATTTAAGGTGCTATGATATTCCTTTTTCAAAATCATAGCATATTGTTGCATACGGTTTGTGACGTCCCAATCCTCATGGGGTCACAAATGAATAATAAAAAAAAGAAGGGCTGAATGGAAGATGTCATCAGCTGTATCCCTTATGAATAAAATAAAAATTCGAAACGCAAACAACAAAATGGCGCCAAGTACTGAGACAGCTGAAACAACTTCTCATTATCAGATGTCAAAATGCAAAGTGCGATAATACAACCTCTGAAATTCTATATGAATTTACTATTGTTGTATTGGATCTAATACAGACTTAACAAAAGATCAAAAACAACAACAACAGCTGCGGAAACATCGGCCTTAGATAAACACAATCACCACAGCTGGTTCAACTACTGCCTCCCGCCTGCCCCAGCTCTGCTCCACCTGCACCATTTTAAAGCTAATGAGCCTAGGGGCTCAGCAAGTAAAATATGAGGATAACAAAAGCACTTAATGCAGGCAGATACATGTATCAACGTAGTTTGAAAAGAAGGCATATAACATCATAACATTCTGTTCTGGGAATAAAAATTCAAATCCCAGCGTTAACATTTTTTTAAAACTTTTACTGAGTATCGGGTTCACCTACAGAACTTATCGCTGGAAATAGAAACAGACGCGACGAAGTGGAACGATACTGGGAAACAAACCAGATCTTTACTGTTCACCGTTATCGCTAAAAGGAATCAGCTGTTGGTAAAGGAAACAATATCTTTATCGTAAAACAGCTGCAAGGATACTAATAGTGAAACAGACGCGACTTTGGAACAGTAGTGCTATCGGGTGACTGCTGACACTATAGGAATAGTACTTTAGAAGTGAACAGTTGTTGGTCACTCAGATGTCGATGCAACGGGAATAACAAATTCAGCTGTAAGGATGTTTGCTAACAGGACTAACCAGACGTAATCGAAAGTGACAGTTGAACAATCAGCTGTTGGTAAAATAATCAGACGTTAGGTATATATCAGTAGTTCGATATACATATATAAATCAGTCACAAGACACTGGAACCAGTCGCAAGACACAATACCAGTCGCAACCTAGCAACCTAGCAACCAGTCGCAACATCGCAACCAGTCGCAACATAGCAACCAGGCGCAACATCGCAACCAGTCGCAACATAGCAACCAGTTACATGAACAGTGCCTCAAAGGAACAGTGCAACTGCTGGATTTAAAATAACGAAACACGACTGCTGGTTTCTAACAAAGAAAGCACCTTCTGGTTTCTCACTAAGAAGCACCTGTTGGTTTCTCGCTAAGAAGCACCTGCTGGTTTCTCGCTAAGAAGCACCTGCTGGTTTCTCGCTAAGAAGCGCCTGCTGGTTTCTCACTAAGAAGCACCTGCTGGTTTCTCACAACGGAGGGTACCTGCTGGTTTCTCACAACGAAGGGTACCTGCTGGCGAACAGTGCATCTACTTGAAAATTTAGCTATCTTTGTAATATCAAAACAACGATTTCGCTACCAGCCGTTGTCCATTAAACAAGACTTTATACTGATTCAATTTAACAACTACTGATTACAAAATCATCAAATTCTAACATTACAACTACAGCAAGAAAGAACATTCTTAAACATACTGGAATCAAAGCTAACTTCATCGTACTTTTAAACAACTAACTTTCTTAGAACATCTGGGAGACTTGGATGCAGAAGACATCAGCTGAAGCGAAGACTACTGGTTTAAAGATGAAATTCACCAGAAGAACTTTCCTGAACATGGAATCACTTAAACCCGACTGCTCAGCATTTTATTTTAAAACAACATCATCTTCTTTATCGAAGCACTCTGTAAAAGCTTTGACACAGAAACATAACTTTGAACCCGTCATTCTTTAATTTTCTTAAACATGTTTAAACATGAACATAACTTATCGTTAACATAAACAGGCAACAATCATGCACTGGAACAATATATATGCTTTAAAATGGCGTAGAAAGAATCAGCCTTTACTGCGAAACACAAGAGCAGCCGGTCTCAACAGGAGTTCTCCACAAGCACCACCACAAGCACCTTGAAGTTTTTAGAGAAAAAGAGGGAAATTTCTGGACAACAATGAAACTTTCTTGCTTACAAAAACAATCATATACGAGATATGATTTGTAGTAGGTATTAACACTCGAGTAGGCATGGGATCCTACTAACCCGTGTCCTTTTCAAAGGAATTTTTCAAATACTCCTTACCACTGTTTTGCATTTGAAAACTTTACCAAAACTTTTTAAAAGGGACTATTTTGTCCAGCCGATGGCATTTCAAACCAAAAGCTGAAATATGCTCGTGTTTGTGCTCGGGCGACAGCTGCCTGGAAACCGTCCGCGTCATGCTTCAAAACAACAACTGAAAATCAACTTTTTAAAACAATTAAAATAAACTTAAGGCTGAAACTGCAATACCAAATAGACCCTTAAAATAGAAAATGCTCAAATATGTGGTCCTATTGATTTTTGGGGCATTACAATCTACCATCCTTATTGAAATTTCGTCCTCGAAATTTAATTATCATACAATTCTAAGTAACGACTAAGCATATCAGCTTCTGTTTCCCACGTAACTTCTCGTTCATATTAATTGAACCATTTTATCTTAATCATAGGAATACTATGGTTTTTCAGTTTTCCATTTTCTCGAAAATGAATCCTCTCGAGTCTCTCTCTCTTCAGAACTTAAATCTGGTGCTTAGCTGAATAGGTTCATGACTTAATACGTGAGATGGGTTGGGAATATACTTACTCCAAAACTAATACATGAAAACGCTCGCTATGTACAGCTATCAGCTGCGGGACAACGCTAAGCAATAAGCTAACATTCCTACTCTTTCTTAAAATCTTATTTGGTTCAATATATCTTGGACTTAACTTTCATTTCCTTCTAAATCGTATTACTCCCTTCATTGGAGCAACTCTTAAGAATACATGGTCGCCGATTTCGAATTCAGCTCTCTTCTTCTATTATCTGCGTAACTCTTCTGTCTGCTTTGAGCAGCTTTCCTTCTTTCACGCATCTTTCTAACAGTTGATGCTATTTGCTCCATCAAATTTGATCTTACCAAGAGATTTGCTAAGACTGACTTGCTACTGCTGGGTGCTAGTTCTAATCCATCCTTAGACATAATGTGACCTAAGAAGGCTACCTTCTCCCACCAGAAGTCACATTTACCCAACTTAGCGAACAACTGCTTAGTCTTTAAAATTTGAAGCACTGTCCTCAAATACTTAACATGTTCGAATTTAGTCTTAGAGTACCCTAAGATATTGTCTATGAACACAACTATGAATTGATCCAAAAAGGGTTGGAAAACTCTATTCATCCGGTCCATAAAAGCTGATGGTAACTAGACCTTAAATCGATCTTAGAAAAGACTGCTAATCCTTTCAACTGGTCAAACAGATCCTCTATCCTAGGAAGGAAATATTTATTCTCAGTGGTCAATTTATTCAGCTCCTGGAACTAAGTCAATCGAGAATTCTAACTCTCTATCTGGTGGCGGTCCATGCATATAACTCGTTTACCACCTCTACATCTAAATGTTGGGGCTTGCTAGACGCTGCTAAGGATATCAGACTTATCAAAAATCCTACCCCACCTTTCCTCAAACAGCGTTGAGCCTTAAGAGCTGATATTATTCTAGGGACCCTACAAACATGTTTAGCTTCCAACTTGAATGATTCTCCTCTAGGTGGGTTAACCCCCACTGTTCATAGCTTAAAATCTATCACTACTTCCTATTAGGTTAACCAATTTAATCAGCCGTAATCAGCTGCCCTTGAGGCCTAAGTTCTAAACTTCAAAATGCATCATGGGATACTAAATCTTCTCCCGAAGGTACTGTTACACAAAGGCCTACAGCAGGTCCGATGGGTGGCTTCTTAGAAACTTAGCTGCTATAAAAGAATGAGTGGCTCCTGAATCTAACAAAGCCACAGAAGGCTAACGAGCTATAACAAAATCTCACCTGTCCCCGTAGTAGGATCTGGATTGGCCTGATCAGTTGTCATTACATAATTCCTGCTGGTCACCAGCTGTCTGGACTTTGGGCAAGTCTTTATGATATGCCCTGGCAATCCACACTTGTAGCAGACATTCTGTCCAGCCCTACACTGACCAGCATGCTTTTTGGAGGATTGACCATTGCCTCTGTTCTGCTGCTCTACTAGCAATCTTAAAAGTTGGGCAATACTAGCGTTGCTATCAGGACTAGGTTCATCTTCAGGGGCACTTCTCCTCCCTCTTCCTCGCCCAGACATCTTAATCTATAGCCCGTAATCCACCAAATGACAATAATCAGAACATGCTAAAGTTAAAACAAATACTCTAAAACATAAAATAAACTCACAGCGCTGGAGAAAAGATCGACAACAGCTGTTCCAACCGGAAGTGCGTGTGTTTATCTCAGGACCATGCTCTGATACCAAGTTGTGACGTCCCAATCCTCATGGGGTCACGAATGAATAATAAAAAAAAGAATGGCTGAATGGAAGATGTCATAAGCTGTATCCCTTATGACTAAATAAAAATTCGAAACACAAACAACAAAATGGCGCCAAGTACTGAGACAGCTGAAAGAACTTCTCATTATCAGATGTCAAAATGCAAAGTGCGATAATACAACCTCTGAAATTCTATATGAATTTACTATTGTTGTATTGGATCTAATACAGACTTAACAAAAGATCAAAAACAACAACTACTATTGCGGAAACACCGACCTTAGATAAAAACAATCACCACAGCTGGTTCAACTACTGCCTCCCGCCTGGCCCAGCTCTGCTCCACCTGCACCATTTTACAGCTAATGAGCCTAGGGCCTCAGCAAGCAAAACTGAGAGTAACAAGGCACAAAATATGCAGGCGTAATACATGTATCAACGTAGTTTGAAAAGAAGGCATATAACATCATAACATTCTGTTCTGGGAATAAAGTTCAAATCCCAGCGTTAACATTTTCGTTAGAATTATGGCTAAGAAGCTCTACTTAGGTCCGTTGTGCACCTGATCAAGTGACTACTGATATCAGCCTTAGCATTTAGCTCGTGGTGAAGGGGCAACTGACATCTGGACAGCTGCTCACCCCTCCATGGTGACCGTATGTTATCTACGCCATAAATCCTTAAATTCAAACGTTCTTCCTTTAAACTCATAGCTGGTTGAAAACAGATTTTGAAATCAACAACCTTCGGGTTCCTTGTGCTTCGAAATTCATTTTAAACTCTCTTTTAAAACTTCTTTAAAACTTTTACTGAGTATCGGGTTCACCTACTGAACTTATCGCTGGAAATGGAAACAGACGCGATGAAGTGGAACTATACTGGGAAACAAACCAGATCTTTACTGTTCACCGTTTTCGCTAAAAGGAATCAGCTGTTGGTAAAGGAAACAATATCGTTATCGTAAAACAGCTGCAAGGATACTAACAGTGAAACAGACGCGACTTTGGAACAGTAGTGCTATCGGGTGACTGCTGACACTATAGGAATAGTACTTTAGAAGTGAACAGTTGTTGGTCACTCAGATGTCGATGCAACGGGAATAACAAATTCAGCTGTAAGGATGTTTGCTAACAGGACTAACCAGACGTAATCGAAAGTGACAGTTGAACAATCAGCTGTTGGTAAAATAATCAGACATTAGGTATATATCAGTAGTTGGATATACATATATAAATCAGTCACAAGACACTGGAACCAGTCGCAAGACACAATACCAGTCGCAACCTAGCAACCTAGCAACCAGTCGCAACATCGCAACCAGTCGCAACATAGCAACCAGGCGCAACATCGCAACCAGTCGCAACATAGGAACCAGTCGCAACATAGCAACCAGTTACATGAACAGTGCCTCAAAGGAACAGCGCAACTGCTGGATTTAAAAGAACGAAACACGATTGCTGGTTTCTAACAATGAAAGCACCTGCTGGTTTCTCACTAAGAAGCACCTGCTGGTTTCTCCCTAAGAAGCACCTGCTGGTTTCTCGCTAAGAAGCACCTGCTGGTTTCTCGCTAAGAAGCGCCTGATGTTTTCTCACTAAGAAGCGCCTGCTGGTTTCTCACTAAGAAGCGCCTGCTGGTTTCTCACAACGGAGGGTACTTGCTGGTTTCTCACAACGAAGGGTACCTGCTGGCGAACAGTGCATCTACTTGAAAATTTAGCTATATTTGTAATATCAAAACAACGATTTCGCTACCAGCCGTTGTCCATTAAACCAGACTTTATACTGATTCAATTTAACAACTACTGATTACAAAATCATCAAATTCTAACATTACAACTACAGCAAGAAAGAACATTCTTAAACATACGGGAATCAAAGCTAACTTCATCGTACTTTTAAACATCAAACTTTCTTAGAACATCTGGGAGACTTGGATGCAGAAGACATCAGCTGAAGCGAAGACTACTGGTTTAAAGATGAAATTCACCAGAAGAACTTTCCTGAACATGGAATCACTTAAACCCGACTGCTCAGCATTTTATTTTAAAACAACATCATTTTCTTTATCGAAGCACTCTGTAAAAGCTTTGAAACAGAAACATAACTTTGAACCTGTCATTCTTTAATTTTCTTAAACATGTTTAAACATGAACATAACTTATCGTTAACATAAACAGGCAACAATCATGCACTGAAACAATATATATGCTTTAAAATGGCGTAGAAAGAATCAGCCTTTACTTGCCTTTACTGCGAAATACAAGAGCAGCCGGTCTCAACAGGAGTTCTCCACAAGCACCACCACGAGCACCTTGAAGTTTTTAGAGAAAAAGAGGGAAATTTCTAGACAACAATGAAACTTTCTTGCTTACAAAAACAATCATATACGAGATATGATTTGTAGTAGGTATTAACACTCGAGTAGGCATGGGATCCTACTAACCCGCGTCCTTTTCAAAGGAATTTGTCAAATACTCCTTACCACTGTTTTGCATTTGAAAACTTTACCAAAACTTTTTAAAAGGAACTATTTTGTCCAGCCGATGGCATTTCAAACCAAAAGCTGAAATATGCTCGTGTTTGTGCTCGGGCGACAGCTGCCTGGAAACCGTCCGCGTCATGCCTCAAAACAACAACTAAAAATCAACTTTTTAAAACAATTAAACTAAACTTTAGGCTGAAACTTCAATATCAAATAGACCCTTAAAATATAAAATGCTGAAATATGTGGTCCTATGGATTTTTGGGGCGTTACACGGTTGTTCCCAAAATCTGTTTTGATTTTGAAATCTGTAAAATTCCTGCTGTCACGTTGTTTTTGTTGTGGAAGTGTAGGGAGATCTTTTTCGGGAAAACCAGTTTTCGATTCCTTTTTGATTCCCGCAAAAAGGGAGAGAATTGTTAGATGATGCATATGTTATTTGAGGTTTTGTGTAAATCAAAAAGGGAGAGATTGATGGATCTGCATAACAGATCCAGATCTGAGTTTTGAATTACACAAAACCTGTTATTGTGTTTCTAACATTTCTACGTAGTGTACAGATTTAACAGAAGAGATCTAAAGAAGATTTGGAATAAGACTTGAGAAATCTGGATCAACAACTTAGACGTAATGGCTGGTTTATCAATGGAGACATCCAAAGCTGAGCCAGCTGATCGTAATCAGGAAAAAGCCAAGTTGAACAGAGATGCTTACGTGGACAGCTTCCCTTACGTGGAATCCTACGTGGATAGAAATCCTTACGTGGAGTCCAGCGTGAACAAATATGCTTACGTGGAAGTCCAGCTGTACTTGCTGTTAGTTGCGTCGCGTACAGAGAAATCTGATGAAACGTTCTCGGTAGAAGAAGAAGATCCCTGTTGAAGTTGCTGCCAACAGATACCGTGCGAAGAGTTATTCAAAGAAAAAGTTGGAAGAGAAATCTGGAAGATGCGAAGAAGAAATCAAAGTATAGCGTACAGAGAAATGAAGATAGCAGCATGTTGACATGAAGAGAATCGAGAAGAATCTGAATGTAAAGTTAGAAGAAGTAGAGAAGTCTGAACATCTAGTTGAAGAGTCTGTTTCAGTGTTAACAGAAGATGAAACAACAAGTTACTGTTGACGAAGCTGTTGAAGATGAAACAGCAAGTTACTGTTGACGAAGCTGTTGAAGATGAAACAACAAGTTACTGTTGACGAAGCTGTTGAAGAGTCTGAAACAGACGAAGTCATCGAACAGAAGCTGTTGGAAGATACTATTACAGAAGCTGTTGAACAATGTTATGAAAAAGAAAAGACAAAAGCTGAGCGAACAGCTGTTGAACAATTTTTTGGAGTACATTCAGCTGTTGGGACGCAATCAACATTCAAAATGGAAAGGATCAATGGCTGAAATTGAGTCGTGAAAATGCCTTAAATCAAGGGGACAAGATTTGTACTATTCTGGGAAATAGTACAATATACAGAGGATGATTGCACCAATTTGGGAAGAAGACAAATTGGCCTTGACAAGCGCAGAAGGGATTTGAATCTACTATCTAACGGCCATATTTGGAGAGAAGCTTTATATACAAGGAGATTTGTTGAAGACGGTGATTTTGACAGATTAATTGAAGCACAGAAAAATTACAGAGGGAAGAAAACAGGAAGATGAAGCATTCGACCATCATTAGAGATGAGCTTATTGCAGTGTCGACTGTTGTGTTTTCATTATCTCTTTAGAAGCATTTCCCGAGTGTGTGAGATTTATTATTTAGAGAGTTGTTCTTACACTGTATATCTCACACACAGAGATTCATTCACATTCTTGAGAGTTGAGCGATATTGTATAGTGAATGAATGTCAAACCCAAAATGCAAAATCAGATCCCGTCCAAGCACGAAGATGTTAAACTCTGTGCTTGTAGCCTTTCTAACATAGGTGTAAAACAAGTGAGTGACACAGCCGAGGGCTGGTGTAAAGTGTAGGAGTTTACCTTGAGCGAGGCTCGATGATTGGGTCTGCGGATCAAATTCTTCTTGTGGAAGCTTCCTGAAAAGTAAGAAGGGGAGATGTAGTATGTTTATATCCGAACTTCCATAAACAAACAGCTGGTCCATTTCTTTAAGCTTTCCGCATAAGCACTTTAATTTAGCATCGCATATCAACTATCACAAACACGCACAGTAGCAGATTTATGTTTACCGAAATCTGTTTGCATCGAGTTTTAAAATTATGATTCATTTCTGGTGTTTTCCGCATGTTTTTATTACATACCAGATCTGTCTCCGTGCTCTCGTATTTATATGTTCAAGAACCGAAGCAAATTAGGATTCATTTCTGGTGTTTTTCGCATGTTTTTATTACATACTAGATCTGTCTCCAGTGCTCTCGTATTTATATGTTCAAGAACCGAAGCATTGCGCTTCATAATATTTTTATTGGATCAGATCTCTCGGACCTTGTTTTATTTAGTATCGCATTTGGGGAGATCTGATCCTTGGGTCCTAACAAATCGACGTGTAGGAGGAGCGCAGGGTAGTTGCGGGTTTGAGTAACTTCGCGATTTCCAGTCGATTTTTTTCCCCTTTCAGCTTTGAGCTTCTGGGTAAGTGTTTTCCCTTACTGTTTCAGCTTAGTTCTAGTTGCTAGAACCCGAGTTGATAGGTAGAGCCAGATTTGAGTTCTGACCGTAGACAATAAGGTGTAGAAGTTCAGATTTTAGCTGAGTTATGAGATGTCTTGACAGATTTGAGCTCCCAGGAAATTTTAGCTGAGTTATGAAACGCCGTACAGAAACTATCCCAAGTATACCGACACCAGTCTCCTCAAGAGTTCGGGAAGCACCTCTCCACCAGCGCTCTGCGTTCTTCTTCAGTTGGAACTTTGCCAAACTCAGTCTGCACTCATCAGCATAGCGCACTCGATCAAACAGTCCAGTAATGTGTTGCAGCCAGGACTCTGCATCAGCTACTCTCATCACAATCAAATGTCAGAGGATTCATGCGCTGAAACCTCGCCATGATTAGTTCCATCTCATCCACACGGGCTGCCAGTACATCAACCTCAACCTCAACCTGCCTAGTATGCCTATTGTGAAAACCCAAAAATTCAGCTTCAAAAAAAATATATATATTTACCTGCTGGTCGAAAATCAGAAGGTGGTCGAAATTCAGCAGTTGATGGCGCGAGAGTAAAACGCCTTCGTTACGAAGAAACAGCAGTTCCGCGTTAAATTGGTTACTGGAGCGCAAGGGATGTTACGTCGTCGTTTCAATCGTAGAGGTTGCTGCTAGCGCGAGAGTGTTCGAGAAAGCAACATGTGTCGGTCAATATTTTTCAGGGATTGACTGCTGGATTAGCAGATGCGTGAGTTAAGAGTGACCAGCTGTGGGTTTGGGAAAACAGTCGAAGAAGTGGAGCGACGCCGTTTCGTTAAGTTTAAACGCTGCGTTTTGGAACCAGCAGCGAGGGGATTGTGAGTAATGCGTTGCGACTGGAGAACCAGCAGGTGGAAGCGATGCTGACGTAACACTTACGATGTCGTTTGGATTAGTTAAATCCAGCAGATAGTACTTGAAGTTTAACGATAGCAAGACGATGTCGTTTAAATAAGTCGATACGACAGCGTTTCGCCTTCACGCCAAAGATTCAGCAGATGGCTTGTGCGATGAGTAAAACCAGCAGATAGCTACAGTTATCTTGAATCAGCAGGTACATTACTTAAAGATAACCAGCAGGTACTTTTCAATGATATCAAAACGGTCTCGCTTGAATAAGTTGACACGACAACGTTTTGACTTAACGCTAAGGATCAGTCGTGAGCTTGAAAAGAAACCAGCTACTGGACGGTCAAACCAGCTTTGACCAACAAAGAATTCAGCAGTTGGACTTTTATCAAGGAAAATCCAACAGCTGACGACTTAGCGAAGCAATTCCAGCAGCGACGCAAATTCAGCAGCAACGAAAAATTCAGCAGCGACGCAGGCTTCATCTTCTCCACGAAAAATTCGGATTTTTCAACGCGAAGCAAGATTCTTGAACAGAAAACTCCACCCGTGGAAATTCGAAAAGATTTCTCACGCGTACAAGGCCGAATTCACGCAGTAACCATCGAATTGAGATAATTAATGTCCAATTAACACTCGTAAACCATGCGCGAGTAACAGTCGACGTAATGATAGGAATTAATGGCCTTAATGGCGGACGCTCGACTTCCTCACCGCTGTGCCTATAAATACCAGAGGACGACCACAGAATTCCTCACACCATTTCGAAATCCACTGTCAGAAAAGCAACATTTCTTCGCGACAAAGTGCTGCGGAAATTCTAGCAGATTCTTAGCCAAAGTTCTGGGCAAGCAACGAACCAGCAGGTGCGAGACTTAGGAAGAATTCGTGCAATCGAGTTACTCCCGGACTTCGTTCAAACAACAGGATTCGTGCTACCAGACTTCACCCCATATTTGTAAACCAGACTTCAGGCTTCGCTCAGTTCACGTAAAATCAAACTTTGAATTCGTAAGTGGGCTTTTGATAATATACATGTCGTTGGTTATATTATATACATTCATTTCAAAAGTTCAGTTCTTCGTCTACTATTCAAGCACCTTTTGTTCAGATGGTTTTATCTCATTCAAACTCCGCTTGCACTGATTTTTACTATCGTTATATGGGTCTACGAAATATTTCGGATGTCTGGGTTACTGTGTGTAACTAATGGCCTCAACCCCTTAGAGGAGCAAAACTTAGGGACTGATCAGTAAACCATAGACACGATTCTATCGTTATATGGGTTTACGGAATATTTCGGATTTCTGGGTTACTTGGTGTAACTAATGGCCTCGACCCCTTAGAGGAGCAAAACTTAGGGACTGATCAGTAAACCATATACACGAAGTAATCATCAGTGCTATCTGTCAGGCTATGCTCTGTTATGCTATGCTTTGCTATGTTATGCTATGCTTTGTTCTGTCTAAAGCTCTGTTCTGAAATCTGTTATTCAGTATATGTATAAGTATATTTTTTATGCTCGAATGGTATCTCCCACTTGCTGAGTGTTTCCCCAAACACTCACCCCTTACTTCTCCACCCAGATAAGAATGAAGAGCAAGTAGAACAAGAAGAACAAGATCAGTTCCGGGGCTGGTGAAGATTTCGTTTTGTTGATGTAATTACATTTTAAATTTTTCGCTTCCGCTATTTTTTTGATTTTCCGATGTAAAAACGCTATTATTTTGGATATGTAATAGACTGGTTTGAGCTATGCTATGATGGCTTAATGTTTTTCAATTTTTAAATTTTTTAATATTGCCGATGTCATGAGTCTCGGTCTCGGGGCGTGACATTTTAGTGGTATCAGAGCTCACCAGGTTCATAATCCAGCTGGGAAACCAAATCTGAAATTTTCAAGGTCCAGGAAGAATTTCAGATTTTGGCGAGAGACCAGTGCCTCCGAAAACATGCTTTGCCATTTCGTTTAAAATTTTAATAACTTTTTGTACAGGACTCCGATTTCAGTTCCGTCAGCTGTTCTGAAATCCCTATGGTTAGTATCTTCTGTTTATGGTTTAACCTCACGACTTTATATTTTTGGACGTATCCTCAATTTTAGGAAATGGCCCCTTCTGCCCCCCGTACGCGTGCTGCGGCTGCCCTCCGTATGAAACAAATTGTCCTCGATAACCAAGACCGCACAATTAGGTGCCTTAGAGCCCAGTTAGCCACTGAGAGACGAGGATTGGCCGCCACGAAGAAGTGACTTGAAGAAACCCGAGTAGCCTTAGAAGCCTCACACAAGGTCATCGTCGGACTGACTGAGATAGGCCTTAGCATGTCCAAGAAAATTGAAAGAATGAAGGTTAAGAAACAACAAGTTAGAGCAAACCATGTGGAGTGCCATCAGAAGTTCTAGGCTCGTATCCATGAAGCCGAAGACTCGATGCAAGCTCAACACTTGATCATCGAGGCCCTAGTGGATGAGAAGGACAGCCAACTTCAAACCATCCACGGTCTCCAAGAAGCCAACAATGCCCCTTCCCCATTCGATGGTGATTGGGAGGAAGAACCGGAAGAAGAACCGGAAGAGGAAGAGATTGAGGATATTCCTCTGGGCGAGGGAGAGATAGATGATGAATAGGATATATTTTAGCTTTGTATTCAATTCATCTTTCTATTCGAATAAATTGCTTAGCCTTCAAGATACCTAATTCTCGACCTTTCACAGTTATATACCGCCATTTTTAATAAAGACTCCCTATGACATAATATGGCAGGCGATCGTAGAAGCGACAGGAACAATGTAGGCGAAGGGCCCTCAAACAACGGAACTGGTCTTAGCAGAGAAGACCTAATGGCAATAGCTACAATGATTGCCACAACGCTTCAAGGGTTGGTTGGTCCCAACCACAACCAAGCTCCACCTCCTCCCCCTCCAACCCGTGGGACGAAGTTCTATTATGAGTCCCTCCGTAAGAACAAAGCCCCCACCTTTGATGGGAGCCATGACCCCGAAGTTGCTCAAGCCTGGATGAAGAACATCGAGACGTAGCTTTGACTATTGGAGGTCCCAGACGCAGTCAAAGTGGATGTGGTAACACCAATCCTCGACAGTAAAGCTGGGAAATGGTGGGAAGCTGTTGAGCCCACCATGACTGCCAACGGACAAGCGATGACGTGGTAGAGGTTTCGAGAAGCATTCTTGAAACAGTACTTTCCCATGGAAGTACGAATGCAGAGGCTCAGCATGTTTGAGACCTTCACTCAGACCACAGACATGTCGGTTTTAGAGTATACCTCCAAGTTCAATTCGTTGGGCACCTACGTCCCAACGATTATGGCGGATAACACTCTAAAGCTGCACCGATACAAGAAGGGTCTAAACAGCCATATCCAGTCAGCCCTCGCAGTCTACCAAGCCACGAGTCTTGAAGACTTGATAGGAGCTGCAATCCGCGCTGAGACGGACATAAAGAGGCGGGAATCGGACAACAAAAACAAGCTCCCCCTCAATGCTCAGATTTCGCAAGGTGGGCCTAGGAACAAGCGGCCGAACTTCAACAACCGCGGCTCAGCTCCTACACAGAATAACCCGGCATTGCCCACTTGCTCCACCTGTGGCCAACGTCATCCTGGAGACTGTCGCAAGCAGAGCGGTGCATGCTTCAAGTGTGGAAAGTTGGGCCACCGAATTACGGATTTTCCGGAGAACCAAGGCGCAAAAGCTGGATCGAGCAATGCGGCTCCGAGCAAGCCAAGGCCTAGGGAGGATAAGCCCAATGCTCGTGTGTTCGCAATGACACAGGAAGAGGCTGAAAACGCCAGCGACGTGGTGACAGGTACCATTTTCATCAACAAGCTGCCTGCTTATGTGTTGTTTGATTGTGGTGCTACGCATTCGTTCGTGTCTAGGAAGTTTGCTAAGAAGTTAGGGTTAGAGCCTGAAATTCTATCTGAACCCTATAGAGTAGCAACTCCTACCAACGCTACCATTGAAACATATAAGATTCATCGAGACTGTGAGATTTTGATAAACGACCATTCGTTCTCCGCAAACTTGATACAACTCAACATGGTCGAGTTCGATGCTATCTTAGGAATGGATTGGCTATCCAAACACCATGCACTAGTAGGTTTCCGATGTAAGAGCGTGAAGCTCCAAACCCTCGATCAAGAAGAGTTGGTATATCATGGCAAGAACAAGGAGATAAAGTCCCTGCTTTCTGCGGCCCAAGCATGGACAGCCATGAAGACCGGAGCAGAAGTTTTCTTGGCAATGATCCAAGAAATAAAAGAAGGAGACGAGCTCAAGATAGAAGACATCCCAGTGGTGCAAGAGTTTGCAGATGTATTTCTAGATGACTTACCTGGAAAAGTGCCTGATCGAGAAATTGAGTTCGAGATCAACCTAGTGCCAGGGTCTGCCCCAATATCCAAGGCACCCTATCGAATGGCACCTGTAGAACTCAAGGAGCTCAAGGGTCAACTACAGGAACTGCTGGACAAAAATCAGATCCGACCCAGTGTGTCACCTTGGGGAGCTCCAGTCTTATTCTTCAAGAAGAAGGATGGAACTATGAGATTGTGTATCGACTACAGAGAGTTGAATAAGATCACAATCAAGAACAAGTATCCCCTTCCGAGAATTGACGATCTTTTTGATCAACTCAAGGGAGCTACAACCTTCTCCAAGCTGGATTTGAGGTCAGGCTATCACCAGCTAACGATCAGGGATGAGGATGTCCCTAAAACTGTATTTAGGACAAGGTATGGTCATTATGAATTCACAGTGATGCCATTTGGTCTAACCAATGCACCAGCGGCCTTCATGGACCTCATGAACCGTGTATTCAGACCATTCCTCGACAAGTTTGTGGTGGTGTTCATAGATGATATACTAGTATATTCATCAAGCGAAGAAGACCACCAGGAACATCTACGAATTACTCTCCAGACCCTGCGAGAGAAACAACTGTACGCCAAATTCAAGAAATGTGAATTCTGGCTGAAGAGTGTGGCATTCCTAGGCCATATAATTTCTGAAGCTGGAGTGTCAGTAGACCCAAATAAGGTAGAAGCCATAATGGACTGGCCTGCACCTAAGACGGTGACAGAGGTTAGAAGTTTCTTGGGGTTGGCCGGCTACTATCGAAAGTTTGTAGAAGGCTTCTCTTCAATAGCCTTGCCACTCACTAAACTCACCCAGAAGAACTTCAAGTTCAACTGGAACGAAGAGTGTGAGACAAGCTTCGAGACTCTGAAGACGAAGCTTGCATCTGCCCCTGTTCTGACTCTACCGATGGGAGACAAAGACTTTACCATCTACAGCGATGCATCGAAAGAAGGACTAGGGTGTGTGCTCATGCAAGATGGCAGAGTAATTGCATATGCCTCAAGGCAACTGAAGACACATGAACGCAACTACCCGACTCACGACTTAGATCTTGCAGCGGTGGTTTTTGCCCTAAAGATTTGGCGACACTATCTTTATGGTGCAAAGTGTGAAGTATTCACCGACCATCAAAGTCTCAAATACATATTCACCCAGAAGGAACTAAATCTGAGACAGAGACGATGGCTCGAGCTGTTAAAGGATTACGACTTAACGATCAACTACCACCCAGGAAAGGCGATAAGGTGGCTGATGCGCTAAGTCGGAAAAATATGAACAAGGTGATACTATCTTCAGTCTCAGCCCAACCATGTCTTAAGGAATTGATCAAGCTAAAACAAGATCAAGACCCCAGCCTGATGAGGCTGAAAGAACAGATTAAGGAAAGGGAATCGCCTGATTTCCGAACGGACCAAGATGGGATCCTTTGGATGAATGGACGACTATGTGTACCCGACGTCGATAACCTCCGTCAGGAAGTGATGTCTG
>KQ993946.1:5267-15570 GCA_001598015.1 Dorcoceras hygrometricum
GCGCACGGTGGGGCGCCGCCATGCGCGGCGGCGACGCGGCCAGTTTCAAAAAAATTTTTTTTTTCAAAACTTTTAGATCTATGCAATTATGGCACAATAATGTGTTGAAGGATCCGAGCCAGAGCTCTGATACCACTGTGAATCGCGCACCCCTATGCGCGATCATTGGCCGGCCATCGTACGGCCAGCTCACGATCACGCGCGCGCCCATGCGCACGGTGGGGCGCCGCCATGCGCGGCGGCGACGCGGCCAGTTTCAAAAAAATTTTTTTTTCAAAACTTTTAGATCTATGCAATTATGGCACAATAATGTGTTGAAGGATCCGAGCCAGAGCTCTGATACCACTGTTGGTGACAATGACGGATCAGTATCCCGTTTCCCGGGGGCGCAGCGAAAATCAAAAATTGCCCCGAGAAATGTTCAATACATTCAAATACAATTCTATAAACATTCATAGGGTGTTCATAGAATCGTTACCTTGCTGGCGTCTAGGCGCCTGGCTCCAACCAGAATTCGCAAGGAAATCTGGCTCTTGAATTGGAGGTGGCGGTAGATCCTCCTAATCAGGTCCACGACCGGAATCAAGATTCCTCCGTCAGTCTGCACTAGAAGATCTGACGGATTCTGGCACGGACGGAAACTCCTCGTCGCGGTGATCGAAACAAGTCCGATTACACGACGAACGGACGGCGGCGGCGCGGCGGTGGGCGGCGGCCGTGCGTTAGGTTTGAGAGGAGGGGCGGCCGAACTCTTGGTCTAGGGTTAGGTTATGAGTTAGTGATTAAATCCCTAATCAAACATTAGAATATAACAAGTATACATGGGCTTGAACCGGCCATTGGACTTGGGTCAGGCCCAAGTCCATATGAACATTCGGTTCATTTAAATCACTGAGGTTTCATCATAACTCCGATCGACGATCAGATCGGACCGATCGACTCAGTTTCCAAAACGGAATATTATGATGTGAAAAAAAATTTTTCAGATTACCTAGTCCAAAATGACAGTTTTGCCCCTCAACTTTGGGAAATCGCAATTTGACCCCTGTTGACTTTTAGGAAGTCGCACTCCCTAAAATCCTCTTCCTATGCAACACATTGAGCTCAATTTCCGTGCGGGAATCATGAATCCAGTACTTGTGTGACCCTCAATGGTCCAGGGATACAGCTAGCCGTGGGCCCACAACCATTGTGGCTTCGAAATCACAATTTCGGACTTGCCCATCGGATCATGGTAAAGCGCCTAGCAACATCGCCCCATGATCCCCTAGGTATCACTGATAGTGCCTGCAAGAACCAGTCGGTCGTTGTTAGCGTACAGTACGGTCCTTTCAACACATATATCCCGATCAGATCAACGACCATTGGTAAATCGAGAGTCGCTAGAGATCCGATAACTATGCATACATCTTGGAGATCGAATAGTGACATCACGAGTGTAACTAGGTAAACCCATTTACCTAAAACACATCCAGTACTCTGGCCAGAGATTTATACACTATTATCCCCTCAGATAGCATAGGATATCCACGCATGAGAGCGAGCGGTGAATCCTCGACAACGAAGCATCGACTCCTACATGCATCGGGACCTCACCCAATCCCGCCGCCTAATGACCCCAAATGAGTCGGCAAACGGGTCAAAGTGAGGCGCCTATCATGTAGAGCCTCAATGGCGTTTCGAGTAGTGAGTCATTTTGACGGCCCAATCGACTAGGAACGTATTCAGAATGCACAGTGACTATTAGATGTGTTTCATGATAGCCATCATATCCACTATCACATCTAACATACACTATGGTGCATTCTAGTTCTTTATCCAACACAATTGTAAACATTATATAACATAATAAAAATAAAGAATGCCATAAATAAATGCGTATTTCATAATAAAGATTGTCATATACAATAGTCTATAAAACCCACACGCCACAAGTTGGCTAGTTGGGCATCTACTCTAACATTTTAAGGTGTTTTAAAATTTTAGGAGGCTTTAATTTCGAAAATTGTCCATTTTCAATACCAAGTCAAAGTTTTAATTATCTTTTCAATTAAATGGAGGGGCAAGCATGTCATTTTTCTTCCATTTTCTTAATTAAATTAATAGGGGTCATTTGCGTCACATTGTACCCTTTCCTAACTCAATATTTTCACTAAACCTAGCCTCTAAAACACCATCAGCCGTCCCCTCCCTTCTCCTCAAGCTCTAAGTCTCGAAAAGTTCATCCCTTGGTGAAGTTTGGTGATCCAAAGCCGGTGGTGCCCCGATCTCATGTCTAAAACGTCGGCAACTCGCAGATCTACCTTTCCTACGAACTAGGCATGTGATATCTTTTCGTTTTCTTACCATTTAAATCATATTAATCTGCTTTAATGATATTATGCATGATTTGTATTTGTTCTACTCGGATCTATGTACCCTTGATCAAATTTCATGCATGTGCCACACTACTTTCTAACATGTTTTGGTTCCTTCACATGAGGCTTCGATCAAGGCGATCCCTAGGGGTTGTGGCTCGGTTCTAGGGGTTCCTAAGGGGCTCATGGTGGTCCAAGTCGAGGTAGGACGGTGGCTAGGTGGATCGGTAGAGCCAGGTTCACGTGAGAGGCGAGGGTGGTGCATCGTGCAGCCGTGATGGTGCGCTCCCTTCCCTCGATCCGTTCTCCCTCGTGCATCCATGGTTTGAGCCAAGGCTGGTCAAGTTAGGACCAACTGGGGGTGATCCAGCCGGTGGGGCTCCGGCCATGGTGGCCGGAGCAGAGAGGACGGGCGGCGGGAATGGCACACTGTCGTAGGGGGGGCGACGCATGCATGGAGGGGTAGGGTTGGTGAGTGGTTCGGTCTAATTGAATCGATTTGGCTGGTTCAGTTGGACCGGATCGGTTCTTCGAGTCTCGAGTCAAAAATGTTTTAATGCTGACCCGAGTGATTTATTTATGGACCTGTTATTTTTAGTTGTAAGTCAAATGTCCAATTTTAAAGAAAATAGCGAGATGTGTTAAATTGTGTCAGCTTTTAATTTTAATTGAGTTGGGTGTTTATTTTAAGTTTTTAGTCAAATTGGGGTCTTTTGATTTTAAATTAAGTCAAAATTGAGTATTAGATTTTAATTGGTCAAAATCGGTCTTTAGGTCAAATTTGGCTATTTGAGTCAAAATCGATTAAGTTGTCATTTTAAAAGTCAAAATTAATTTAAATTGGTTTTAAAGTCAAAATTGATTTTAAATTAGTCAAAATTGATTTTGAATTAGTTAAAATTAGCCTTCGATTTCTAAAGTCAAAATTGAATTAAAAGTAGTCAAAATTAGAAGGTGTTAGGGAATTTTAATGGTGAACATTTAAGCCATGGGCTAAGTTAAGGTCGATGTTAAATCTAGAAGTATTGGACCAGGATCCTGAACTAGTCCTTGACCGAAGTAGAAAATGTAGAAGCCCGTGAATGTATATTTAATCATATATGTAGTATGCTATGTACGTAAACGTTTTAAAGGAAAGGATTAAATATACATTAACGGGCTAAACCTTTTAAATTGCATGATTTTAAGAAATGCACGCATCATGAGATTTATGAAACGACTAGGCATGTCTCTTTTAAGATAAAACCCGAGGGATTGAAGTGATGTGGCAAAGTTTAATGATGGGAGCTAGCCGGGCCCGATGATCTCCTGTTTTAATGTATGATTATGAGCCTATGGATCCATGTGCTCACGACATGATGAAGTGGCAAGCATAGAGGTGTGACATATAGGGATCCCGAGGTAAGGTCGGGTGAACCACATCACCACGTACGTTGGTTATTCCGACTGATCAGTCACATGCCCGCTCGCATTCACTGATACGACTCATACGTTTTTCATGTTATGCTATGTCATGCCTTATGTATATATGTGATATGTTATGATATGAAATATATGAAGCAATGTTTTAAGATCATGCACGCATTCATGTTTTAACGTTATTTTATTACAAGTATGTGCTTGCATGCGACTAGTATGTACTTTGTTATGATACAAGATAGAGCATGTTGAGCCTCTAGGCTCAATAGGTTTAAATGGTGCAGGTGATGACCCTGTTGATGAGTACATCCCGACTGGCGGTGAGGACCTCTGAGTGCCGCTGTAGCAGTACCCCGTGATCATCTTTATGTTTCAGTTCTGTTATGATACATTTTTAGTATGATTGGTTTTAAACATGTTTATTCTCAGTACTTTTACTCAGTTGGTTTTGAGCCGTATGGATGTTTAACGTTTTTAAAGATTTCTTTATTTATGTTTAAAGTATTGTTGAGAAAATGATTTAGAAATGTTTTAAAATGGAACGAGTCATACTTTCAGTTTATGTTTCCGCATATGTTTAAAAAAAAAATTCCCAGAGTCTGGTTCGTTTCACTTCAAGAATTGGATATGACATGGGCAGAAAGGAATGCAACTTGAGAATGAGAGATATTTTACTGGCATATATTGTTTTGGAATTTAAAATTTGTGTTTTAGATTTTTTTTTTCTATAATTTACCTTGATGCTCTCTCGCAACTTAAATTTTGTAAACACTATTTGGTAGTTATTCGTACGCTATGTAATTTTATAATTTAAAATGTGATGTTAATTTGGATATTTATTGTTTTTTCAGCTGAAAAATTAAGTAAACTACAAAATAATAAATTCTAAATATATTCACTGTTTTATTTACCATATAAAACTATTATAATATTAATTTTTTAACAAATCCGGTTCGACCATCCGATGGAACCGATCGGACCGATTGAACCGTTTTCTAAGGTTTTACCACTTCGTTTACCGGTACGGTTTTAAACATTGATTTGAGCCACAGATTATTATTGGAGTTGAAGAGGCTCAAAAGATAGATCTACAAGTTCAGAAAAAAAAGGAATTGGTTTTTTTTGGTAACCCAGATAATTAAAATGTCTCATCGTTGACAGCGAATAATTAACATATTGGTGATACATAATGTTTCGAGGTTGTGAGACGCATTACTCCAAGAGGCGCACTGTAGTCGTCATAGTTATCATCCTGGATATCATAGAATGTACCACATATTGAAACAATATTTTTTTGTGGGAGGCAATGAAAAGAGATATTTATGAATTTGTATCAAGATGTTTGACATGCCAACAGGTAAATGCTAACAAATGAAATCTAGTTGAATATTACGGAGTCTAGAAATAAGGCAATGGAACTGAGAACATATTGTGATGGATTTTATGACTCATTACCTAGGTCCAGTACAAGTTGTGTATCTGGTGGTAGTTCACAAATTTTCCAAGTCAGAACATTTTATTCCATATGATCGTACTTGCCCTTACAAGAAATGGCACGGTTATATGTGGATAATATGGTTCGATTGCATGGAGTTCCAATGTCTATTATATCTAATCAAGGTCCAAGATTCGTGTCCAAGATTTGTAGCAACCTTCAAATGTGTTGGGAACTAAGTTGGCGATGAGCACAGGTTATCATCAAACGGATGGTCAAAACGAAATAACTATTCAAATTTTAGAGGATATTCTTCGGTCAATAGTGATGGACTTTGGAGGACACTGGCAAGTCTCTGTCATTGGTAGAATTCTCACACAATAAAAGTTTCCAAATAACTATTGAGATGACACCATTTGAGGCTCTGTATGGTATAAGATGTTGGTCACCGATATATTGGAATGAGATTGGATAAAAACCTTTGAGCACTATTTTTTTGAAGAAAAAGTGAATGAGAAGAATGAATTGATTAGAAAGAGAATTAAACCAGCTCAACATCAAAAGCTAGTTATGCAAACAAAAGATGCACGTCGTTAGAATTTCAAGTTTGTGATCAAATTTTCTTGAAATTTTCACCCTTTCGTGGCACAATGAGATTTGGGAAAAAGAGAAAGTTAGTTCCTCGATACGTGGACCATATGAGACAGTTGAAATGATTGGTTTGTTGGCTTATTGATTGAACTTATAGCTTGTCTGCGATACATGATGTATGTCATGTGCTGCATAAGTACGAATCATATCCATCTCATTTCTTAAGACCTGAAGAGGTGGAGTGAGATAGTTGCTTAGCTATACTGAATATCCATCGCAAATTCTTGATCGTAAAGATAAGTAGCTTAGAAATAAATTTATTCTTGTGGTGATGATGTAGTGGAGTAGAAATGAAATAGAAGAGAGCGTGGGAAATCGAGGCTAAGATGCATTAGGAATGACCTCATTTATTTGAAGTCATGACAAAGGACTATGTACTCTGAATTTTCTATATATTATCAGTATCATAGATTTATCTAGTTTATAGTATTGTATATTTTGATTTCGAGGATTAATATTTTTTTAGGAGGAATAATGAAGGACCCAATGTAATTTGGCTATTATGGCAACAAATGATATTTATTATTTAAAGTGATAATTAAGATAATTAAGACAGATAAATACATTATGTGATAAAAAAAAATGTATAATATAATTATGGGTCTACAGACAATATTAAAATACATATTTGATATTTATAGCACATGTGTGTTGAAACAAAATTTGTTGGGTTAAATTTAAAGTCGAAGTAAATAAAAGAGGATAGACTGTTCACATATTATTTTGTTGGATGCCTTCTACTCTCCTTCCTATCCCCCCACCCCCCAGTCGTTCCTCTGTTTGTTTGTTTCTTCCACTTTCTTGACCTTCTGCGTTGCAAAAAAGCCCCGATCACAGCCGCCCCGTCGCTCGAAATTCGCAAGTGAATATATTTTTCGGAATCCTCTCGATGAGAGATATCTTTCTAGCCACTTTCATTGCAAGATTTTTCATTGTTAGTTGCCCCAATTCTTGAACAGCCGCCGATTTTTATTCCTTTCAATCGTCCTTCGCTGGAAATATGTAGAAAACGAGGTAGGCTTCGTTCTAGGCCATTATTTTTGCGAGTTTGATCATTTTTTCTCAGTATATTCGAACTTTAGGTTGAGCATGCGTTGTAATGTGGAATGTAATCTTTGTTTTTCTGGCTTAGATCATCGGTTAAAGATTGTTTGAGTGTTGTATTTGGTGCAAATTCGTAAGCCTAGGAAGTAGGGAAATTTCAGCAACAGTTTTGTGCGGAGTATGGTTAGTTTCTGATTTTCTGTGATTTGTACATTGATAATTTGAGATTACAGTTTAAAGAAAACTTGTAGAGAATTCAGTTGGCTTTGTTTTGATTTTAAAATTACTTTATTCGTTGAGAATTGAATGAATGTTTTTTTTTTATAGAAACTGCTCAATCATGGCTGGAAGTATTGATACATTATGTATTTCGATTTCTATGAATTATAGGCAGTGAATCTTAAGTAAAGGTTCAAACTAAAGTTTTAGCTATGTTTGTTTTATGTGTAGCAAAACAAAAAATGGCTTAATTTGGATGTGATATGAAGGAGTTATCCTAATTTTTTTCCCATGACTGCTAGAATTTCATTTAATACTTAAATAGTTGAAGTTAGAATTTCAGTTGAAAATAAATATTTTTTAGATTTTGATATGATAATAATTTTGAATTCATATTCAGGTGTATTTTTCTGAGTTGACTTACCGGCATGTATTTTAGAATTTTTATTAACTTGGTAAATTATTGAGGTATTAATAGATAAGTTATTTCATGACCTCTGAGAGGTTGTTAATGGTATTGTATATGATTATTTTGTTGTTATTTGAGTTATGTGATATTATATGTTGAGCAGCATATTTTCGGTTGGTTGTTATTGTGCAAAATGATATAAAATATTTTCTCTATCCATGTACGTTGATTTTAGTTAGCCGCATTGATACTACTGATGCCCATCATCTTAAGCCTATCAATCCTTGATATCTCGGTTGAGATCCGTTATGAGTATAATGTTTTGAGGATTTTTGGACACCTCGATTTGGTTCGATTTACGTAATTGGTGGCATCGAGTGAGAAGCCATATCCCTAGGCACGGTCTACTGAGGTATGAACCAGATCATGTAGATGTTAATTTTTTTTATATTGGTCTTTTGACTCTTGGTATCTTAACCAGTTCATGCATTGTATTCATATATGACATCATTGCATTTTCTATATCATAATTTCGTTGTTTCTTGATATCTCATGCTGGGGTTTTGACTCGTTCCCTCTTCCATGGGGTCTGTTGTATTTCTTGCATGTATCAATCTGACATGATTTACGAGGGGTTAATCTTCAGCTGTTCAGGAGGAAGCACCGAGAGGAACTAGTGCTCCTTGAGTTGTGAGCTCACGTTCATACTTTCAGTTCATTGTGAGTTGTGTCATGGGGTCCTTAGATATTATTATAGTATGGAGTCTAAAACATTTTCCGAGGAATATTCCTGTGTAGTTGTATGTTGCATTTGGAGTTATTCTGGACTGTATTATATTGTTATCGAGCCTTGTCGGGTCCACGGTATTGATAAAAAGTTGTTGTGATATTTATATATGGTTGACACTGGTTTATATTTGTTTAATTTTTTAGGGTTATACCGACTATTTTGATCATTATTTTTTCAGGATATATTATTTATAGGGAGGTAATGATAATTTTTATTGTGGCAAAAAGGGAATTTTAACTCTTTTTTCCCTATTTAATAAAATCCCAACTATATCCTCACACGGATATATATTTACTAAGTGTCTTCTAAGATGATATCGAATAGTTTTTTAAAAGAACTTAATTCTAGAATTTTTTTTAAAAAATAAAATGCGCAATAAACATTCTTTAAAATTTTAAATCAACCATTAAAAATCATTTCGCAACATCATTTTAAAATCTAAATAAATAAATATCTCGAAAATCACATGATTCATTCTGTCTCAAAATCAGAGTAAATAAATTGTTGCGAAAATCTGAATATGTTTAATAAAATAACATAAAAGCATCTGAATGGACACAGGATGTTCGCTGAAACGGACGATTAGAGGTCCTCACCACCAGTCGGGATAAAATCCATGGCAGGATCACCTGCACCATTTAAATCTAGTGAGCCTAAAGGCCCATCATGTTCTATCTGATAATAGCAAAGTACGTATAATAAAATCGCATGCAAGCACATAATTATCTTAAAAGAACTTAGAAACATGCATGCATGAATAATCATAAATCATGGCTCAAAAGCTAGTCGTAAAGGTACATAATCGTATATCATAACGTAATGAGGCATGAACATAACATAAAAGGTCGAACGAGTCGTATCCATGATGTGTGGGTCATTACATTAACGATCAATCATAAAAACCAACGTACGTGGCGATGCGGTTCACCCGATCTTACCTCGAGATCCCTCACACCTCTATTCTGTCACTTCACCATGCCGTGAACACATGGATCCATAAGCTCATTATAACATTAACAGGGGTTGCCACAAATCACTTCAATCGCTCAAAATATTTTCTTTCCTTTCATGCCTTAACATTTCATAAAGATTTCATGATGCATGTACGTCATAAAACATGCAATTTAAAAGGCTTAGCCCATCAATATATATTTAATTTCCTTTAAACAAATGCATAATCATATACGTAAAATACTATAGATATAATTAAATATATATTTATGGGCTTCTATATTTTCTCCTCCGATCAAGGACTGGTTCAATAGGCTGGCCCACTAACACTAAGTCCAAAAGCCTAGACTTGATCTTAACCTGCAACTTAACCCAAAACTCGACTTGACCCATTAAACTCAAAATAACATTTCAAAATTGTTAAAAGTACTCGGCCCCATTACTTAGAAATCAGACATTAAAATTTGCTAAAATATCAGTCTCATAAATTAAAAAACTAACTTTAACACTTAATACAACTTATTAGGCTCATAACTAAAGGGAATTTTGACTTTAAAAACGGACTTAAAATATTTTGACATTATACGCTTAAAATTGGACTTTAAACTTAAAAAATAAAAATCCCCGGTCCAGAAATAAAATAACTCGGACCCGTCTTAAAATATTTTGACCCGACCCTAGACTGACCCGACCCGATCCAGCTGGATCGACCCAACCTGTCCAACCGAACCGGTCGAACCAATGCAAGAAACCTAGCCGCCGCCGCCGCCTAGCATGCGACTTCCAGCCCTTGCTGCCAACTTCAGGCCACCCTTGGCCGGATCCCCACCGACAGGACCACCCCCAGGTCCGGCCGGTCCCCCTAGGCCGAGCCACGGCTCAAACCATGGCTCGCATGGCTCGTACGAAATGCAAGAAGGTGACCCACGCGCGGCTCGACGGTGCGGCCTTCACATCGCTCGACCGACCTTTGCCTCACTTCGGACCACCCCTAGCCACCATGAATCGAACCCTAAGCCCCATGAACC
>KQ993950.1:2773-33609 GCA_001598015.1 Dorcoceras hygrometricum
CCAGTCTCTTCCAAAGTCCTCGAAGCGCCTCTCCACCAACGCTCCGCACCATTCCTCAACTGGAAAGTAGCCAGACTCAACTTGAGTTCATCTTCATACTGCGCACGGTTAAACAAACCAGTGACATGCTGCAGCCACGAATCTGCATTAGCACTAGACTCATCCCCATTGAAAACCTGAGGATTCAAACGCTGAAACCTCGCCATAACGAGTTCCATATCGTTCACACGAGCAGCCAACTCGTCAACCTCATCCTCGGCATGCCTGCCGCGACCACGATGGGGAAACTACGCTGATCACCTTCTGTCTGACCTTCAGACTCTTCTGGAATCCGCCCTCTACCTCTACCCCTACGTCTAGACGGCATCTAAGAAACACTATGAGGGTAAGATCACAACAGAACAATTACAGCACAAATAAATGCATCGTGTAAATCACATAGTCAAGCACATGAAATACACAACACTGTGCCTAGACTCAAGTGTGATAAACAAAAATCGAGCTTATCCCAACTTAAGCTCAGATACCAAAAATGTCAAGGCTCGTGCTCTACTCAGAGCTAAACCATGCAACAATAGTAGAAGCATATAAAAAGTGGCTTAAAATTTTCGCTTTAGGCCCCACGGTTTAAAACATTTAATTTAAAATACCATCTTACTTAAAATATCCCAGTTTACAAACACACAATACAACAGTACATCATTTAAACAAATACAAGTACTACAGCATACAACCGAATTCCACAAGCACATGGCATTCCCCGGCTGTCAGTACTAGTACATATATGCTATACGCTAACTGGGACACTCTATCCACCTCCTGGGCGCACCTCCAGCTGGATCAAAGTCACGACCAGCAGAGAAACCTGGGAAACCTGAAAACACATACAGGCAACAATACACAAGCCCCAGAGGGACATCGGGGTCAAACCCCAGTACGGAGAGCAATACAAACAGCATAAGGAAAGCAACAGATAAATATCCAAATGCTATGCAAGGGATCAAGGCTACAACCAAAAGCAGGGAGCCAAAGGATCGCAACAACAGCTCAACAGCAAGATTTGATCAAAGGAAAGACAGACAGTGGCCACGGGGTATACTGAGCACATGGGAGCTACCCACTCATCTCCAGTACACCGTACCAGATGCTAAACAAACAGCTCCACCTGTTGTTGCCCACTCATGAGATGTGGGAGCTACCCACTCCGCTAATAGCGGCTAACAAACCCAGCAAGGAGAAGAGGTACGGGAGTTACCCGCTCTCCTCCGAGGTATTCGGGAACTACCCGCTCGTCCTCGATCACAGCATCCTGGTATTCTCAAATCAACAGAACAGGCACATCTAGCAAAACAGAGCTCAACAGGATAATGCGTGTATGCAAATGCAACAACTGATATCATAACAAGACACAAACGATAACAGCACATAGCATACACAGCAAAGCACATAATCCATGCTCAATCCTAAGATGTAACAAGCTCACATCCGTACCTCAATTCTCTGTGCAACAAGTACTACAAACAAGGTCCAAGCAACGCAGATCCACCACCTGCTAAGCCAACACAAGCAACTACTCAAAGACCGAAGCACAGAAAACAGCATCTGGGAGTTACGAACTCCACCACCGGTACCCTACCTCTTTAACTCAACAGAAAGCTCTAAACAAGCTTAAAGGTAGGATATATACTTACCCCAAAAAGCTAGGAGCGAAATCCGACGCTTATGCTAACATACTTACACAAGGAAGATGTCTTCGCACACCTCACCAGCTTCAAGCAAACGTTCAAAAACAATATCCAAACGAAGCGTCTCAGAAAGAGGAGTCCAACGCTACCACTCTCACTCTCGTCGGAGCTGTCTATCGTCGATAATCGAAGAAGATAAGGTTCGGTGAACAGTAGCTAGGGTATCGCGACAGAGATTGGCAATCGGGAAATATTCTATGTATGGAAACTGGATACTCAAATCGAAGACCAAGTCCTCTAATATAAGTCAAAGTTGATCACAGCTGAAGGAACAGTATCCACCACACTTAACTATCGCAACTGATATTCTCGCTCACAAACAGATCTTGCAACAGATCTCACTCTTCGCCAAAACAACGATCGCTACTAACTCAAACGACGTCGCTCGAAATTACTGTCGCAACTGGACACGTCACCCGCTACTCACTGCTGAACACTAAACAACATCTGTTCGCAACACAACAACAGATCTCTCACACAGCTGACGCTAACGCAACTCACAGCTGAGTCTTCTTCGCTAACCCAAAACGATGTCGTTCCAACTAATCCAAACGACGACGTAGAAGCACCCGCTACCAAAACACGCTATCTCACCACTGAACACTAACGACACAGATCTCGCTACAACTGCTGACGTCACTGATTCAATTCACAGAATCTCTTCCATTTCTCCCTAAGGCTTAGCCTCGCTCCGTCTTAGAGATTTTAGCGTCCACAGGTCTCGTGCAATCTGTCAGCTCGTCTGAAGAGATGTTGCTGCTCTTTCCTTTTGAGAAATTACTCTTCAATTCAATAGAAATTCCTCCCCCTATCCATATGCAATGAGTTTTGAAAAACTTAAAAGTTTTGTAGCACAGATAGGCTTTCGAACAATCAGAGCAGACATTAATTTTAAAACTATTTAAAAACTTTTTCGAAGAAATTGCACTATTCAAGAACAACTTGCTCTGATACCACTTGTTGTTCCCTAAACCACACGATACCAGATCAAAAGCGCTCTGATACCACTTGTTTGAATCGAAAAACAGGGGTTGTTCATGAGTTCTGCCACAACTCACATTGGCTTCTCACATAGCCTTGCCAACAACCCCATAAGTTACGTGCGATAAAATTATATCTGAAAGTAAAAACCAGCACGCAACTCAAATCGAATCGCATTTATGTAGAACCAGTTCAGCGCTAAACCAGCGCAGTTGTAGTGACTGGACTTTTCGTAAACTAAGTTAAGAACTTTGGGGTTCAAATTGAAAAGCACAAAATTTCGATCTTGTTTACAATAACAGTTCGCTACTAATTTCTGGGCTAAAATGCAATTAAACGCAAACCATATGTGATATCTGGAAAACAGATCTGAACCAATAAAAAGGCGCGGAACTAAAACAGATCTGGTCTTTGAAATATTGAAGCTGAATAATTCATAAAGCAATAATTCTGGTACAGATTTCAACAAAATAAAGAAACTCGAAATCTATCATGATACAAAACATAACTAAAGTTTTGTACATCAAAATATGATATTGAACAAGAACAATAACGGAAACAGATGTCCATGATAAACACATCTTTCCGATCAGCTCATCACCATCCAGCTCCTACTGCTCATTACCTGCACTCAATGAAAACTAGTGAGCCTAGGAGCTCAGCAGGTAAAACCTGGAATACCGAAAACATATAACACATGCAAACGATATCTGTTATTTTACTGGAATATGAATCTGAATAGCTTAAGAATAAATAAGCTAAATAACATAAAACTATGAAATCTGTATAGAATGAAAGAATAAACATATACGTTCTGAAATCATTTTCTTTAAGCTTGGTGATTAAAATCACACTGAGCTCTATTCTTCCTTTTCTGGTAATTATGGCTAAACACATGTACATAAGGTCTGTCGTTTGATCAAACTCTGTATCTGAGTCAGAGAGATGGGTACAAAACCCATCCATCGTCTGTTGTTTAAGCCATAATCTATAAAACTTTTCTGTAAAACGTTTCTGTAAACATTTCTTTCTGCTCTTTCTTACTTTCGTAAAATCTGTTTTTTTTTCTTTTAAGTACGGTTTACTGATTTTACAACTTCTGATGATGTCCTGGAACACTTTGAGGATTCTCTGTAATACTTGCGAAGATAAAAACTGAATAAAATCACTCGAATCTGTTCGAATGAATCAAATAAATCTTTTGAATTGAAACGGAAATGAACGAGGAATTCAAATCTGTAATTTCTGTATCTATCGAAGAAGATTTTAATGATATAAAGGTGAAATCTGAATTATACGTAAGCATCTCAAAGAAGAAGAAGGAATCAGATTTGATCTGTTGGTCAACTCAGATTTGGATAAGTCAACACAATTAAACGGAGTCATTCAGATGTCAATGGTCAACCATAGTCAACTCAGATGTGAATAGTCAACATAGTAGTGTTAATCAAATTCAGATTTGGAACAAAAACTCGGATCTGAACTTTAAATAACATAGAAACAGAACTCTAACTAGAATCTGTCCAATATGGAAATTCAGCTTTTGGTTTAAGAACCAGATTTCAGACTTAGTAATTGGAACGAATGTAATCAGCGAAGGAAACCTCAGTCTGCTCAGATGTGAATAGTCAACATAGTAGTGTTAATCAAATTCAGATTTGGAACAAAAACTCGGATCTGAACTTTAAATAACATAGAAACAGAACTCTAACTAGAATCTGTCCAATATGGAAATTCAGCTTTTGGTTTAAGAACCAGATTTCAGACTTAGTAATTGGAACGAATGTAATCAGCGAAGGAAACCTCAGTCTGAAGAAATCAAAAAATCTCAAGAAATTTCTGGAATCAATCGAATAAGCTACTTGTAAGCTACTTCAAAGAACATCTTAGAGTTCTCAAGAAACTACTGGATGAACATCATCAAACAATTTTCTAACATCTTTTTCTGAAACAAAATCAGAGTAACACGTACTTCATCCTAAAAACAGAGCATGAACTTTTCCTTTTGTTTGAGAACGGCCGTAGCAATTTCTCAAACCTTTAAAACCACATACAAACATGCATACAAAACTGAATATATGCTTTCATGAGTGTATCAATAAACAGAGTTTTACTTGCCTGTATTCTATAACACAATTACAGATGAAATCTGACAAATCACGTACACATCGTTCGTCTCCTTCGAAAAGCTTTGAAAGTTTTTGCTCGGTTTTCTTCACAGAGAGCACCGTTTGCTTTTTGGAGTGTTTTGGTTGAAAATGATGATGCATGATGTGGCTAACATCCTATATATATATATATATATATATATAGAAGTAAAATGACCTAAGGAAGAAACACGTTTAATCAATATAGTCAAATTAACACTACTATATATATATATATATATATATATGAAGTAAAATGCCTAAGGAAGAAACACGTTTAATCAATATGTCAAAATCTTTTAAAAATGCTACTCCATTTAAAAGTGAAATCTGATGCTATAAAGCCGAACCATTTTATTTAAAAAGAAGGATTCAATTGGTTTGTAAGGATCGACCAAACAGCTCCTGAAATTGTATTCTCAAATCTGAAAATCAACTTGATAAGAATGAGAGCTGATTTCACATGTTCTCAAATCTGGAATCCAACCGAAATAAAAGTTGAATAAAGTAGCATTTCAATTTAATCTCTCAAATCTTATAACTTCCTAATTGTGGCTAATAAAATGTCTGGGCATTACAACTCTACCTCCATTAAAAGAATTTCGTCCTCGAAATTAATTACTTAAACAAATCTGGGTAGCTTCTCTGCATATCATATTTGACTTCCCAAGTAGCTTCTCTTTCAGTGTGGTTTTCCCACTGAATCTTGATCATAGGGATAGTTCGGTTCCTTAACTTACGATTCTCTCTCGAAAGAATCTTCTCTGGAACTTCTTCGTAAGTCAGATCTGGCGAGAGTTGGATAGGTTCATGCCTAAGCACATGCGAAAGATTCGCAATGTATTTCCTAAGTGCTGATATATGAAACACATTGTGAACAGCTGACATCTCTGGAGGTAACGCTAGACGATAAACTAAAGTTCCAATCTTTTCCAGAATCTGAAATGGTACAATAAATATAGGACTCAATTTTCCTTTTCGTCCAAATCTCATCACACCCTTCATAGGTGCTACCTTCAAAAACACATGATCTCCTATTTCAAAATTCAGATCTCGACGATGGCTATCTGCATAGCTCTTTTGTCTACTCTGTGCTGTCTTCATTTGATCATGAATTATTTTGATAGCTTCAGCAGTCTGTTCTATAATATCAGGTCCTATCTCTGTTCTTTCACCTACATCATCCTAATGTATCTGTGATCTACATTTCCTTCCATACAGAGCTTCGTATGGAGCCATTTCTATCGAATCTTGGTAACTATTGTTATAGGTGAACTCAACTAAGGGCAATTTAGAATCCCAGCTGTCTACAAAGTTGAGAACACACGCACGAAGCAAATCATCCAGTGTTTGAATAACTCTTTCTGATTTTCCATCTGTCTGTGGATGGAACGCTGTAATGAAGGTTAACTTAGTTCCCATGGCTCTATGTAGGCTTCTCCAAAACATCGAGGTAAATCTGGGATCTCGATCTGATACTATAGAACTTGGAATTCCATGGAGTCTAACTATTCCTTAACATACAATTCGGCATACCTATTCAGATCGTACATCGTCTTAATGGGTAAGAAGTGCGCTGACTTGGTTAATCTATCAATGATAACCCATATAGCATTAAATCCATGGAGTGTCCTGGGTAATCCTACAACGAAATCCATCGCTATATTATCCCACTTCCATTCTGGTATAGGGAGAGGATTTAACATCCCAGCTGGTCTCTGATGCTCTGCTTTAACTTGCTGGAATGTTAAACATTCGGAAACGAAATTGGAGATATCTCGTTTCATCCCTGGCCACCAAAACATATGTTGCAAATCTATATACATCTTCGTTCCTCCTGGGTGAATTGAATACGGCGTGTTATGGGATTCATTCATAATCTCTTTGTGCAAATCATCTGTGCGCGGTACCCACAATGTTAGGCCTCGTGCACAAACACAGAGTTAAACCACACAAACAATAGCGGAAGCAATAATATAGTGGCTAAAATTTTGCTTTGGCCTGACTGAAGAACACATAATTTAAAATACTGTAATACTCAAAATATCCCAGTTACATAGAAACACTCAATACAACAGTACACCATTTACAAATACAAGCACTACAGAAAGCAACTGAAATACAATAAAGCACAGGGCATCCCCAGGCTAACAGTGCTTATACATATATGCTATACGCTAACTGGGACACTCTAACCACCTCCTGGGGCACCTCCAGCTGGGTCTACTCCACGACCAGCAGAGTAACCATGATAACCTGAAAACACATACACAGGCAAACAACACCAGCCCCAGAGGATATGGGGTCAAACCCCAGTACGGAGAGCAATATCAAATGGCTAACGGCAAGAAATAAGTAATATGCAAATGCTATGCATGATAACAAGGCTACAACCGAAACACAGGGAGCCAAGGAATCTCAAAGCTGATCAAGAACAGATACAACTGAACAGCAGTACAATAGTCAACAGTGGCCACGGGGTGTGTGAGTATATGGGAGCTACCCACTCGTCTCAACACACGGCACCAGATGCAACACATAGCTCAACCCGTTGTTGCCCAACTCATGAGATGTGGGAGCTACCCACTCCGCTCATAGTGGCTAACGGATCCCAGCAGGGAGATGAGGTACGGGAGTTACCCGCTCGCCTCAACAGCATCCTGGTACGCATAGAACAAAGATACAAGGCATGGCTACAACAGATTTGAGCTCAAGAGATAATGCGTGTATGCAACATATGCAATGATCAACACAGAAACATATACATTACACAAAGCATACACAGGAACAAGCATCATCACCCATGCTCAATCCAAAGCTGTAAAACAAGCTTAAATCTGTACCTCAAGTCTTCTGTGCTACAATTACTACAACAGGGTCCAGAGCAATACAGATCTCACACCTGCTAAGCCAATCACAACAATTACTCAAGAACCGAAACACAGAAAAGCAACAGCTAGGAGCTACGAACTCGACCAACGCTATTCTACCCCTCTATCTCAAATAGAGAGCTCTAAACAAACACAAGGTAGGGTCCAAACACTTACCGCAACAAGCTAGGACGGAACGCTAACAGACCACACAAGGGAGATGTCTTCGCACACCTCACCAGCTTCAAGCAAGCGTTCAAAAGCAGTATCCAATGAAGCGTCACAGCAAGAGGAGTCCAGCGCTACAACTCTTACTTCAATCGAAACTGTCTACCGTCGGCAATCGAAGCAGAAAAGGTTCGGTGAACAGTAGCTAGGGTATCGCGACAGAGTTAACTTACGGGAAATATTCTAAGTGTCGGGAAACAATACAAAGCGACGAAGACCAAGTCCTCTTATATACTCAAATCTGCTCAAGATCGCTGAACAGATCTCACCGACAACTTAAGATACAAAGCTGATATTCCCGCTCGAAACCAGATCTCGCAACAGATCTCACTCTACGCCCAGAACAGATCCCCCGTCCTAGACAAACGACGTCGCACAAGTCCATTATCGCAACTGGACACGTCACCCGCTACTCAGATCTGAATCGCAAGCGCAAGAGGAACCTGAAACCCAAAACGGTGTCGCTCCCTACACATTCAGATCTCTCTCGAATCTGAAGACCAACGCTGCTCACTACTGAGTCTCGTCCGCTAAACCAAAACACTGCCGTTCCAACAAATCCAAACGACGTAGTTTAGCAACTCGCTACCAAACAAGATAACGTACTCTCTTATGTTCAGCGACAACAGATCCCATCACCACAGCTGAACGCGATCTCTCAGCGATGACCAACATCAAATCTGAACAGATCCTGCAACAAAACTCTAACTCTTCAGATGTTCCAAGGACTTATACAAAACCCGATAGCTTTTCCAAGCATATCGACTCAAAGCTGGACACCCATACTCGTTCGCTCAAATCTAAATCCAATAAAACCAGATTAATTAACTCAATTAATCCTTCTAAACTTTCGGGTCTCACATCTCTCCCCCACTAAAATAGGATTTCGTCCTCGAAATCAATCAACTCCAAATCAAGAGTTCAAGATAACTAGGGAAACAAACATAAGCAAACATCTACTAGGAAATAACAAAGAACAACCAACTACTGGAATCTGATACAACACTCACTCAAACAGATGCGGCCACTCACGCTTCATCTTCTCTTCCAGTTCCCAAGTAGCTTCCTCTATACCATGTTTGTTCCACTGGACCATAACTAAAGGAATTGTCTTATTCCTCAGCTCTTTCTCTTTTCTATCCAAGATCTGCAAGGGATATTCAACGTAACTCAAAGTTCTATCTAGCTCCACGTCATCAGTTCTCAACACAAACATAAGCAAACATCTACTAGGAAATAACAAAGAACAACCAACTACTGGAATCTGATACAACACTCACTCAAACAGATGCGGCCACTCACGCTTCATCTTCTCTTCCAGTTCCCAAGTAGCTTCCTCTATACCATGTTTGTTCCACTGGACCATAACTAAAGGAATTGTCTTATTCCTCAGCTCTTTCTCTTTTCTATCCAAGATCTGCAAGGGATATTCAACGTAACTCAAAGTTCTATCTAGCTCCACGTCATCAGTTCTCAACATCGAAACATGAAACACATCATGTAAGGAAGACAAATCTGGTGGCAACAGCAAACGATAAGCCAAAGGTCCAATCCTCTCAGCTATCTCATAGGGTCCAACATAATGAGGAGCTAACTTTCCCTTGAGATCAAATCTCATAACACTGCGGAAAGGAGAAACCTTAAGGAAAACAAAATCACCAACCTCAAATTCTAAAGGCCTACGCCTCTTATTCGCATAACTAGCTTGGCGATCTTGTGCAGCTTTCATTCGTTGGCGAATCAAATCCACCTGATCTCTCATCTGCTGCACAAAATCTGGAGAAGACAGCTGCTTCTCCCCAACTTCTTCCCTACATACTGGCGATCTGCACTTTCTACCATACAAAGACTCAAATGGAGTCATTCCAATCGTGACCTGATAGCTGTTATTGTAGGAAAACTCAACCAAAGACAACGAGTCTTGCCAGCTACCACTAAAATCCATCACAACAGCTCTCAACATATCCTCTAAAATCTGGATAGTCCTCTCAGATTGGCCATCTATCTGGGGATGATACGCTGTACTCATCGCTAATCTGGTACCCAAATCTGTTTGCAAACTCTTCCAAAACCTGGAAGTAAATCTAGGATCACGATCTGAGACAATCTAAACTGGTACACCATGCAATCTCACCACAAAATCTATGTACAGCTTCGCCATCTTCTTCAAAGAATAGGTCATGCTATAGGGAATGAAGTGCGCAGAATTCGACAATCTGTCTATCACAACCCAAACCGCATCACAACCTCTGCTGGAACGAGGTAGATGCGTCACAAAATCCATAGATATGTGCTCCCAATTCCGTTGGGGCACCTCTAAGCTTTGCAACAAACCACCAGGTCTCATCCTCTCAGCCTTGACTTGCTGATAATTCAGACATCGGGCTACAAAATCAGCAACATCACTCTTCAATCCTGCCCACCAGTAATGCTGCTTCAAGGCATGATACATCTTCCTTGCATCAGGATGGACACTGTATCTACTGCAGTACGCTTCTCTCAAGATCTCCTCCTTCAGGTCGATCAGATTTGGCACAACCAATCTACCACGAAACCTCAAACAACCATCATAAGAAATAGAGTAGTCCTCCAATTGACCAGATCTCACCTTATGCTTCAACTCATGGATGGATGGATCAGTCCTCTGAGCTTCTCTAATGCTAGAAACAATCTGTGGCTCAACTTGAAAAGAAGACACCACAACATAATCCTCAGCTGGGTAAAATCGCAACCAGTAGTGCTTAGATGTTCATGGACCCCCGAAATCTGCATCGAAGCCAGCATCGCCACTTGAGCCTTCCTGCTCAATGCATCAGCAACTACATTCATCTTCCCAGGCTGATATTTGATCTCACAATCAAAATCTTTAAGCAGCTCCATCCACCTACGCTGTCTCATGTTCAAATCTGACTGAGAAAACGGATACTGCAGACTCTTGTGGTCGGAGTACACCACAAATTGCTTACCATACAGGTAGTGGCGCCAAATCTTCAAAGAAAAAACCACTGCTGCTAACTCCAAATCATGAACTGGGTAACGAGTCTCATGCGGTTTCAACTGATGAGAGGCATACGCAATGACTCGACCATTCTTCATCGACACACAACCCAATCCATTCAAAGAAGCATCTGCACAAACTACAAAACCACCTGAACCACACGGCAAAGCCAACACAGGCACTGTAGTTAGCTTCTCCTTGAGCAATTGGAAAATATTCTCGCATTGCTCAGTCCACACAAACCTCTTGTCCTTCTGAGTCAACTGCGTCATTGGCTTAGCTATACTAGAAAATCCTTCTATAAAACGCCTATAATAGCCAGCCAAACCCAAGAAACTACGAATCTCAGCAACACTCTTGGGACGCTCCCAGTTAATCACTGCCTAAACCTTATTGGGATCCACAGAAATACCATCGACTGAAATCATATGACCCAGAAACACAACTCGGGCTAACCAAAACTCGCACTTGGAGAACTTAGCATACAGCTGCGAGTCTCGAAGCGTCTGAAGAACCAACTTCAAATTCTCTTTGTGCTGCATTAGAGTCTTAGAGTACACCAAAATGTTATCGATAAACACAATCACAAACTGATCGATGAACTCTCTAAAGACTCGGTTGTCCATGAAAACTGTGGGAGCATTCGTCAAACCAAAAGGCATAACTAGAAACTCATAATACCCATACCTCGTACGAAACGTAGTCTTCTCAACATCCTGCTCTCGGATGCGCAACTAATGGTACCCTGAACAAAGATCGATCTTAGAAAACACAGCCGAACCCTGAAGCTGATCAAACAAATCATCGATCCTAGGCAAAGGGTACATGTTCTTCATTGTCGCTTTATTCAACTGCCTAAAGTCGATACACTTCCTCATCGACCCGTCCTTCTTCTTAACAAACAAGATAGGTGCTCCCTCACGGGGACATACTAGGCCTAATAAAACCCTTCTCCAGCAAATCACTAAGTTGAACCTTAAGCTCCCTCAACTCAGCAGGCGCTAACGATATGGAGCACGTGAGATCGGAGCATGTACTAGGTACCAACTCAATGCTGAAGTCTATCTCCCTCCTCGGAGGAAAACCAGGAATCTCCTCCGCGTCAGACTGAGGCCTAAATCGCACAACGCCATGGAAACAATACACAGTGGCCCTATAGTTAGACAACACGTCCATTCCCACTATACAGTCGAAATCCCACATCACTAGCCTAATCAGGTTAGCTAACAACACATTCTCACCAAACCTAAGAACGCCATTCAACAAGATCTCTTGGGAGAACAAGCTTGCGCCGGCAGGAGTCGCTACAGACACAACATCACAAAAATATGTGGTATGCAAACCATGCTCACCACAAATGCATCAGCGATAAAAGAATGTGAAGCTCCTGTATCAAACAACACACGCAGGAAAATCAAAAACAAAGCAAGTACCTGCGATCACTCCTTCGCCTGGCGTGCCCTACGCTTGCTCCCTAGTCATGGCATTCACCTTGGCAAACTGAGGTCCTGAAAACTAAGGATGGGAAGACTGTCCAAATCGCGAAGGACCAGGCTGCTGAAACGGCCTAAACTGAGGCTCCCATAACCTCTGCTGCTGGGTGGGAAAAGAACAACCTCTAGACGATCCACCTCGACCCTGCGGTGGAGCGGCGGTATGCTGCGATCCAGACAAAGGAAACACTCTCGCAAAGTGCCCATACTGACCACAGACGTTACACGAACCCTGCACCCCTACACACTGCGCTGTAGGATGCTTTCCTCCATACTGACCACATACTCAACCCTGGAGCTACTGCCACTGCTCGAACAACCCGAGCCAGAAGAACTCGAACCAGACTTCTTCTTAAACTAACGACCACGAGGCCTAAACCTCTGGTGTCCGGGCTGCTGGGCTACCTGCTGTTGGGGTGGCTGACACGACTGCACTGATTGGGAAGGTTGCACCCCCGGAACCACGGGACGACTACCTTGAACTCCTTGCGGTCTAACACGCGACCGATGGTTCTGCAGTCCTTCCTCAATGTCTATAGCCCTGTCCACCGCTTTTGCATAGCTCTCTTGTGAACCCGCCAACACAAAATAATACAACTCTTCATGAGCCCCTCCATGAACTTGTTCCTCTTCGCCTTCTCTCGGCCAGCAACATGCGGAACATATGCAACAAGAGAAGAGAACCTTCGGGCATACTCTCCCACGGACATAGATCCCTGCACCAGGTTATCAAACTCTCGCTCCCTGGCGTTCACAAAAGATTCTGGAACGTACTCCTGATGAAAGGCAGTACAAAAGCTACTCCACGAAATCCCTACTCCTGTCTCCTCTAGAGTCCTCGAAGCACCTCTCCACCAATGCTCGGCACTTCTCCTCGACTGAAACGTAGCCAAACTCAGCCTACGCTCATCGTCATACCTGACACGATTGAACAACCCAGTACTATGCTGCAACCAGGACTCAGCATCAGAACTAGGCTCATCACCATTGAACGTCTGAGGATTCATACGCTGAAACCTCGCCATCACCAGTTCCATATCGTCCACACGGGCTGCCAACTCATCTACCTCCAAGTCAATCTGTCTATCGCATCCACGATGAGGAACACTACGCTTCACTTCCTCGTTCCGACCTTCGGACTCTTCCTGAAACTACCCTCTACCTCTACCCCTACGTCTAAGCGGCATCTACGAAGGCACTAAGAGGGTAAGGTCATTGTATCACGTAGTCATGCATATGCAACAAGCAACACTGTGCCTAGACTCAAGTGTGATCAAAAGAAATCGAGCTTATCCCAGCTTAAGCTCTGATACCAAAAATGTCAGGCCTCGTGCACAAACACAGAGTTAAACCACGCAAACAATAGCGGAAGCAATAAAAAAGTGGCTAAAATTTTTCTTTGGCCTGACTGAAGAATACATAATTTAAAATACTGTAATACTCAAAATATCATAGTTACATATAAACACTCAATACAACAGTACACCATTTACAAATACAAGCACTACAGAAAGCAACTGAAATACAATAAAGCACAGGGCATCCCCCGGCTAACAGTGCTTATACATATATGTTATACGCTAACTGGGACACTCTAACCACCTCCTGGGCACCTCCAGCTGGGTCTACTCCACGACCAGCAGAGTAATCATGATAACCTGAAAACACATACACAGGCAAACAACACCAGCCTCAGAGGGACATGGGGTCAAATCCCAGTACGGAGAGCAATATCAAACAGCTAACGGCAAGCAATAAGTAATATGAAAATGCTATGCATGAGAACAAGGCTACAACCGAACACAGGGAGCCAAGGAATCTCAAAGCTGAACAAGAACAGATACAACTGAACAGCAGTACAGCAATCAACAGTGGCCACGAGGTGTGTGAGTATATGGGAGCTACCCACTCATCTCAACACACGGCACCAGATTCAACACATAGCTCAACCCGTTGTTGCCCAACTCATGAGATGTGGGAGCTACCCACTCCGCTTATAGTGGCTAACATATCCCAGCAGGGAGATGAGGTACGGAAGTTACCCGCTCGCCTCAACAGCATCCTGGTACGCACAGAACAAAGATACAAGGCACGGCTACAACAGCTCTGAGCTCACGAGATAATGCGTGTATGGAACAGATGCAATGATCAACACAGAAACATATACATTACACAAAGTATGCACAGCAACAAGCATCATCACCCATGCTCAATCCAAAGCTGTAAAACAAGCTCACATCCGTACCTCAAGTCTTCTGTGCTACAATTACTACAACAGGGTCCTGAGAAATACAGATCTCACACCTGCTAAGCCAATCACAACAACTACACAAGAACCGAAACACAGAAAAGCAACAACTGGGAGCTACGAACTCGACCAGTACTATTCTACCCCTCTATCTCAAACAGAGAGCTCTAAACAAACACAAGGTAGGATCCGAGCACTTACCCCAACAAGCTAGGACGGAACGCTAACAGACCACACAAGGGAGATGTCTTCGCACACCTCACCAGCTTCAAGCAAGCGTTCAAAAGTAGTATCCAATGAAGAGTCTCAGCAAAAGGAGTCCAGTGCTATCACTCTTACTTCAATCGAAACTGTCTACCGTTGGTAATCGAAGCAGATAAGGTTCGGTGAACAGTAGCTAGGGTATCGCGACAGAGTTAACTTACGGGAAATATTCTAAGTGTCGGGAAACAATACAAAGTGACAAAGACCAAGTCATCTTATATACTCAAATCTGCTCAAGACCGCTGAACAGATCTCACCGACAACTTAAGATACAATGTTGATATTCCTGCTCGAAACCAGATCTCGCAACAGATCTCACTCTACGCCCAGAACAGATCCCGTCCTAGACAAACGACGTCGAACAAGTCCACTATCGCAACTGGACACGTCACCCGCTACTCAGATCTGAATCTCAAGCGCAAGAAGAACCTGAAACCCAAAACGGCGTCGCTCCCTACACATTCAGATCTCTCTCGAATCTGAAGACCAACGCTGCTCTGAGTCTCATCCCGCTAAACCAAAATGCTGCCGTTCCAACTAATCCAAACGACGTAATTTAGCAACTCGCTACCACCCAAGCTAGTGTACTCTCTTCTGTTCAGCGACAATATATCCCATCACCACAGCTGAACGCGATCTCTCAGCGATGACCAACATCACATCTGAACAGATCCCGCAACAAAACTCTAACTCTCCAGATCTGTTCCAAGGACTTACACAAAACCCGATAGCTTTTCCAAGCATATTGACTCAAAGCTGGACACCCATACTCGTTCGCTCAAATTTGAATCCAATAAAACCCGATTAATTAACTCAATTAATCCTTCTAAACTTTCGTGTCTCACGCACAACCTATTGTGGTATCTCACAATTCCCCCTTTTGTCGTATAAAGATTTCCTTCTCTGTCTTCATCCTGTTTCTTCCAATTCTGAAGTTGATCATCCCTTGCTTGACCATCTCTAATCCGATCTTTCAAAGTAGACTGGATCGTAAGAACTGATAGCTTAGCAGCATTATCTTTCGTAACTATTCCCAGTTCAAATCTGTTGATCTCTCTAGCTAATGGAATCTGAACTGAGATCTATGCTAAACCTACATTTCTTCTGCTTAACGCATCTGCTACTACGTTGGCTTTTCCTGGGTGGTAGCTAATCACACAATCATAATCTTTAACCAGTTTGAGCCATCTTCTTTGTCTCATGTTAAGCTCTTTCTGGGTAAAGAAATACTTAAGGCTCTTATGGTATGTAAATAGTTCGCATTTCTCTCCATAAAGATAGTGTCTCCAAATTTTTAATGCGAAAACCACTGCTGCTAATTCTAAGTCATGCGTAGGGTAATTCTTCTCATGAATCTTCAGCTGTCTAAAAGCATAAGCAATCACCTTCTTGTCTTGCATAAAAACAGCTCCTAATCCTGTCTTCGACGCATCTGTAAAAATCACAAAATTTCCTTTCCCCGATGGTAATGTCAGAACAGGGGCTTCTATTAATGCCAACTTTAATTTCTCAAAACTGGACTGGCATTCTGGGTCCAATCGTACTTAGCATTCTTCTTGGTCAACGACGTTAAAGGGACAGCTATCTTAGAGAATCCCTCTATAAATCTTCGATAATAACCTGCTAGTCCTAAGAAACTACGAACCTCTGTTACGCTCTTAGGTACAGGCCATTCTCGAACAGCTTCTACCTTAGAAGGATCTACTTCTATCCCATTCTTCGAAATAATATGACCAAATAATACAACATTTTCGATCCAAAATTCGCATTTACTGAACTTAGCAAACAATTGCTTAGTTCTCAAAATTTGCAAAATTACTCTAAGATGGTCTGCGTGTTCAAATTTGTTCTTAGAGTAGATGAGAATGTCGTCTATAAACATGATAACGAATATTTCTGGAAAAGGTTGACATACCCCATTCATCAAATCCATAAATACAGAAGGCGCATTAGTTAACCCAAATGGCATCACTAAAAACTCATAATGGCCATATATTGTTCTAAAGGCGGTCTTGTACACGTCTGTGTCTTTAACTCGTAGCTGATGGTATCTAGATCTGAGGTCGATCTTTGAAAACACAGCAGCTCCTCGTAATTGATCGAATAAGTCATCTATCCTAGGGAGAGGATACTTATTTCTAACTGTTAACTTATTCAATTCTCTATAATCTATACACAGATGCATGCTTCCGTCTTTCTTCTTCATGAACAACACCGGAGCTCCTCACGATGAAGTACTGGGTCTAATGAAACCTTTATCCAATAAATCTTGGATCTGTTCTTTTAAATCTTTCATCTCCTTAGGGGCAAGTCTGTAAGGAGTCTTGGAAACTGGAGCAGCTTCGGGTACTAAATCGATAGTAAATTCTAACTCACGATCTGGGGGCAGACCTGAGATATCTTCTGGAAAGACGTCTGGAAATTCGTTCACTACTTCTACGTCCTCCAAATTAATTTTCTTATCTTGTTCTATCGATGAAGAACTCACTAAAATCCTTGACATCCATTTCTTGAACACCGTTGGGCTTTCAGAGCTGATATTATCTTAGGGTTACAATCAAATCTGTCAGCTCTGAACAAAAATGAAATCCCACTGGGTATTTTAATCTTAACCGTTCTCTGCTTAAAATCTATAACGGTTCCATACTTAGTTAACCAATCTATTCCCAAGATTAAATCAAACTCAAGCATCGGAAATACTATCAAATCTGCATAGACAATATTCCCATGTAGCTTAAGTTCTATGTTTCGAATAATGTGATTCTTTACTATACTTTCTCCCGAAGGAATCTGGACATTATATCCTACTTCAACTACTTCTGGTTTAACTGATAAATTCTTAGCAAATCTTTCTGATACAAAGGAATGGGTTGCACCAGAATCCAACAATGCTAACGTAGACATACTAGAAACAACGATCTTACCAGTCACAACCGTCGTATCTGTAGGAGCTTGTTCTGCTGTCATCACATATGCTCTGCTGGTGATGAGTTTCTTATTCTGGGAGCAATGCTTGGATATGTGGCCTGGCTTGCCACAAGCATAACACACATTCTGCCCAAAACGACAATGGCCCACGTGATTCTTCTTACAGGTTGGACATGATGGCCTATGTCCAGGTTTGGGAACAGCAGAGATAGGTTGTGCAGCTATTGGCCCTTTTTCTTGAGACCCTTGTTGGTTGCTTGGCCTCTTAGATTGTCTATGATCCTTACTTTGAAAAGCTTGGCGTTTCAGTTGCTATTCATCTTCAATCGCCTTCCAATCATGTTCTGCCCGTAGAGCTTTAGTAACAGCTGCTCTTGTCAGGCCTCGTGCTCATATCAGAGATAAACCACTCAAACACAAGCGGAAGCAACTAAAAAGTGGCTAAAATTTTTTCTTTTGGCCTGACGGTTTAAAACAATATAATATAAAATACAGCAATACTCAAAATATATCCCAGTTTAAACCAACAAAGGGGTACAAGCCACAGAAATACAGTATAGCATAAAACATGCATCAAGTACCTGACAACAACCACAACTGAATACGACAGACTACTAGATATATAAGTCTAAGCATCACCCGGGACATCCCACCCGCAGTGATACCAGTGCATATAAATACTATACATAACTGGGACACTCTAACCACCTCCTGGGGCACCTCCAGCTGGGCCAACTCCACGACCAGCTGAATAACCTGGGAAACCTGAACAACAAACAGGCAAACAAACAAACCAAGCCCCAGAGGGACATTGGGGTCAAACCCCAGTACGGAGAGCAACTGAACAGCTAAAGAAACAGCATAAGATAAAATTTAGATGTTATGCATGAGACATAGAACAAAAGCTGGAGGCTTCAACCGAAGAAAGGGAGCCAAAGAACTCAAGCACATCTCAAAGGAATCGGCAACGAATGGTGGCCACTGGTGTGTGTACAAGCACACGGGAATTACCCGCTCATCTTTACACCACACCCAAATAGCAGATGCGTCAAACAACTCAACCTGCCGTTGCCTAACTCATGAACTGTCAGGCCTCGTGCTCTAAACAGAGTAAAATCATACAAACACATGCGGAAGCTATCAAAAAGCGGGTAAAATTTTTGCTTTTGGCCTGACGGTTTAAAACAATATAGCTTAAAATAAAGCGATACTCAAAATATATCCCAGTACGTATAAACCACCAACAATATAGCATACAACAACCACAACATGTATCAGACTCCACTACTGGATACAAAGACGAAGCACAGGGCATCCCCCTGGCATACTCAAAATATATCCCAGTACGTATAAACCACCAACAATATAGCATACAACAACCACAACATGTATCAGACTCCACTACTGGATACAAAGACGAAGCACAGGGCATCCCCCTGGCTAACTGATACATATACATAAATATGCTATATGCAACTGGGACACGCTAACCACCTCCTGGGGCACCACCAGCTGGGTTATAACCACGACCAGCTGTAAAACCTGGGTTCCCTGAAAACAACACAAACAAGGAAACAAACCAAGCCCCAGAGGGACATGGGGTCAAACCCCAGTACGGAGAGCAACAGATATAACTAAAAGAATGCATAAGATAAAATGCAGATGCTATGCATGAGACACCGGATAACAACGGAAGGCTCAACCAACAAGGGAGCTAAGTAACTCAAGCATAGCTCCAAGAATCTTCAACAACAGTGGCCACGGGGTGTGTTCACAATGTGGTAATGAGCCACTCGCCGTGATACAACACCCGAATACCAGATGCATCAAACAACTCAACATGTCGTTGCCTCGCCCATGAACTGTGGTAGTTAACCACTCGGCGCATGGTGACTAACGATCCCAGCAGGGAGATGAGAGTGTGGTATTTCCGCTCGCCCTCGCATCCTGGTAAGAATCAACAACAGCAATACAAGATACAAGGCTGAAAAATACGATACACAAGGGATCTGAAATATGCGTGAACAAATGCGTGTATGCAATTCACATAAACAGCTAGCATAAACACCAATGCTCAGCAAGCAATACACAGATAGGTTCACCGAAACATCACAGCAGCCACGCATAATATCTCACGCCAATTCCAAGCTACATCAAGCTTGAATCCGTACCTTATACTTTTGTGCAACAATTACTACAAAACAGGCCCGAGAGATCTGGATAGCAACCTGCTAAATACACAACACACAGATCTCAAAAGCTGCACAGAACTCACGGCCAATTACAGAAGCTCACGGCTGGGAGCCACGCTCAACCAACACAATTACTATCGAAACAACTTACTGGAAGCTTAAACCAAGGCTAGGAACAAGATCTCATCACAAGGGAACGAATTTCTACCTGTACTACAAAACGCACAATCGGGCAGCAACTTCGCGTTCCTCAACTAGCCAACCACAGCCTCCAAAAGTGATATGGAATGATAGAGCTTCGCAAGAGGAGTCCAACGCTACCTCGAACGTATCAAGCAACGGCCGGAAACGATGGGAATTGCCGAAGAAAAACTACGGTGAACAGTAACCTAGGGTTCGAAGCGAAGAACACAATCGGGGAAAATATTCTAAGTATGGGATCTGATATCTCAAATCAAAGACCAAGTCTTTCTTATATAATCTCGCAAAAGCTGGAAACTTGGTTTAGAATATCCACCGACATAACCAGCGGGCACCAACAATCAATTACAACCAGCAGATGCAAAGAACCAGCTGCTGAATTCCCAAACAACGCAATTCAAAACGACGTCGTAGAACACTACCTACGACTGGTTCTCAATCAAAAGCTGGACAACCAGACGACTGGTTTAAACATCATGGGAATTCTCCAAAAGCTGGTACCAGCCGCAACATATAAAACGCAGCGTTGCAACTAATCAAAACGGCGTCTCACCGCTGACGTCATCAAATCTGGTCGATAGCTCTCGCGCAATACCAGCTGCAAGCTACAGGAAACCAGACGCAAGCAACAGTAGCGCACAAATCTCTCGCAGCTGGACAACCAGTCGCAACATCCAAACGATGAAGTTTCCTTCTTGCGCTACAGTGATGTTGACCCGCGTTGACATCTGCTTCGACTGAACAACCAGCAGGAACACTCGCAACCAGATCTCTCGATAGCGCTACACCAACACGACGTCGCTCCAACTAATCCAAACGCTTTCGTTTTGCCCTTAACGAACAAAATAAAGCAGCAGCTGGATACAAAACACGCAACCAGCTCTCACTTAGCACAACGCATCCAGATTTCACTAAAACGACGGCGTCTAGAAATCTCGCTCTAAAACACGCTACGACTGGATTTATCACCGACCAGCTCTCACCACTGAAACCAGCTTTCACACAAAACACGGCAACCTCCAGAATTGCTCTAGGTGAGTAATTCGACCCAAAACACAACTTAAACATTCAAACAGAGATCTCAAGTCACCAAGAATCTCTAAACACCGATTAATTCTCACGATTAATCTTAAACACAAATCCAGGTCTCACATTTCTCCCCCACTAAAAAGGATTTCGTCCCCGAAATCAAACAACAATTCTGGCACAAAACACAGCAACAGCAAAATACAAACAGAACTCTCCCAACACAAGGCCAAGAGTTCAAGATAACTGAGCAAACATATAACAATCACTAGGGAAGAAATACAATCAAAAGCTACAAACTACTGGAACTTTAGCTCAACAGCTACTCAAACAGATGCGGCCACTCGCGCTGCATCTTTTATTCTAGCTCCCAAGTAGCTTCTTCCCTTCCATGTTTGCTCCACTGCACCATTACCAACGGAATGGTTTTATTTCTCAGCTGTTTCTCTTTTCTGCCAAGGATCCAAAAATGATATTCCTGATAGCTCAAAGACTGATCTAGCTCCACCTCGTCAATTCCAAGCACATCTCAAGAGGTCGACGCCTCTTATTCGCATAACTGGCTTGGCGATCTTGGGCAGCTTTCATCCGCTGTCTAATAAGATCCACATGATCTTTCATTTGCTGCACAAAGTCAGGGGCAGATAGCTGCTTCTCCGCCACTTCTTCCCAACACACCGGCGATCTGCACTTTCTGCCATACAAAGCCTCAAAAGGCGCCATACCAATCGTCACTTGGTAGCTGTTATTATAAGAAAACTCAACCAAAGACAACGCGTCTTGCCAGCTACCTCCGAAATCCAACACAACAGCTCGCAACATATCCTCTAACGTCTGGATACTTCGCTCAGATTGGCCATCTGTCTGGGGGTGATACGCGGTGCTCATCGCCAATCTGGTACCCAAAGCTGTTTGCAAACTCTTCCAAAACCTGGAAGTAAACCTCGGATCTCGGTCAGAAACGATTGAAACAGGCACACCATGCAGTCTAACAACAAAATCAACGTACAGCTTCGCCATCTTCTTCAACTAGAAGGTCATTCCATAGGGAATAAAATGTGCAGACTTCGACAGACGGTCTACAACCACCCATATAGAATCGCATCCATTGCTGGAACGAGGAAGATGCGTCACAAAATCCATAGCAATGTGCTCCCAATTCCATTGGGGCACTTCCAAACTCTGCAACAGACCACCAGGTCTCATCCTTTTGGCCTTAACCATCTGACAATTCAAACATCGAGCAACAAAACCAGCAACGTCGCTCTTTAGGCCAGCCCACCAAAAGTGCGGCTTCAAAGAATGGTACATATTCCGTGCACCAGGATGAACACTATGTCTGCTACAGTGCGCTTCCCGAAGGATCTCCTCCTTCAAATCAATCAAATTGGGCACAACGAACCTACCCCAAAAACGCAAACAACCATCGGAAGAGACAGAATAATCCTCAAGTTCGCCAGCCCTGACCTTCAACTTCAACTCGTGGATAGAAGGATCAGTCCTTTGAGCTGCTCGAATGGTAGAAACAATCTGTGGCTCCACTTGGAAAGAAGAAACCACCACACAATCCTCAGCCGGGTAAAATCTCCAACCCGTAGTGTTAAGATGATCCTGATCCTTAGAGATGTACAACGAAGCAAGCATCTCACTAGCCTTCCTGCTCAAAGCATCGGCCACTACGTTCGACTTCCCAGGCTGGTACTTAATCTCACAATCAAAATCCTTTAGCAGCTCCATCCACCGACGTTGTCTCATGTTCAAGTCAGGCTGCGAAAACAGATATTGCAAACTCTTGTGGTCGGAGTACACCACAAACTGCTCGCCATACAGGTAGTGACGCCAGATCTTTAACGCAAATACCACCGCTGCTAACTCCAAATCATGGACGGGGTAACGAGTCTCGTGCGGTTTCAACTGCCGCGAGGCATACGCAATGACTCGACCATTTGGCATTAACACACAACACAATCCATTGAGCGAAGCGTCAGAACAAACAACAAAACCACCTGAACCAGACGGCAGAGCCAACACATGCGCCGTAGTCAACTTTTCCTTGAGCAGTTGAAAAGCATTATCGCACTGCTCAGTCCAAACAAACCTCTTGTCCTTCTGAGTTAATTGAGTCATCGGCTTTCCTATACTTGAGAATCCTTCAATGAAGCGACGATAATAGCCAGCCAGACCCAAGAAACTACGAATCTCCGAAACATTCCTGGGACGCTCCCAGTTCAGAACGGCATCAACCTTGCTAGGATCCACCGAAATCCCCTCGGCTGAAATCACATGTCCCTAGAATACGATGCGATCCAACCACAACTCACACTTGGAAAACTTTGCATACAATTGCTGGTCTCTCAGCGTCTGAAGGACAATACGCAAATGCTCCTTGTGCTCCAAAGGAGTCTTCGAATAGACTAAGATGTCGTCGATGAACACGATCACAAACTGATCGATAAACTCGCGGAAAACTCGGTTCATCAAATCCATAAAGACTGCTGGCGTGTTGGTCAAACCAAACGGCATCACCAAAACCTCAAAATGTCCGTACCTTGTACGAAAAGCAGTCTTCGCGACATCTTGCTCTCTCACTCTCAGCTGATGGTACCCGGAACAAAGATCAATCTTTGAATACACCGTAGAACCTTGCAACTGATCAAACAGATCATCGATTCTCGGCAACGGGTACTTGTTCTTCACAGTGGCTTTATTCAACTAGCGAAAATCAATGCACATCCGCATTGAGCCATCCTTATTCTTCACAAACAGTATGGGCTCTCCCCACGGTGACATACTAGGTCGAATAAAACCTTTCTCCAGCAAATCATCTAACTGCACCTTGAGTTCTCTCAACTCCGCAGGCGCCAGACGATAAGGAGCACGTGAAATCGGAGCTGTGCCAGGCACCAGCTCTATGCTGAAGTCAATCCCCGCCTCGAAGGAAAACCAGGGATTTCCTCCGGAAACACATCCGGGAAATGTCGCACCACAGGAACGTCGCTAAGCTGAACACGGGAAGAAGAAGACGCATCCAAAGCGTAGATCATAAAGCCAGCATTCCCCAAAGACAACAAGCTAAACATCTCCATCGCTGAGACCAACGGAATCTTCGATCTAGAATCCTGGCCGTAGAAGTCCCACTTCTCGCCAGACATAGGCCTAAAACGCACAATCCCATGGAAGCATTCCACGGAGGCCCTATAGTTGGATAGCACATCCATCCCAACTATGCAATCGAAATCCCAAAAAAAAAAGACTCGGTGTCTCCTCGGCCTGCTCCCTAATAATGGCGTTAACCTGAGCATGCTGGGGTCCTGAGAAGAAAGGCTGGGACGACTTCCCAAAACGCGAAGGGCCAGGCTGCTGAAACGGCCTAAACTGAGTCTCACCCAAACGGGGCTGCTGAAACTGCTGAGAACGGCCCCTAGACTGACCTCCATGACCCTGAGGCTGGGCCGTGGTCTTCTGTGATCCAGCTGACGGACACACTCTCGTAAAATGCCCGTACTGACCAAAAAGGTTGCAGGAACCCTGCACACCAACACACTGCGTGGACGGATGCTTTCCACCGCAAAAGCCGCAAAACTCAGCCCGAGAACCACTGCTACTCGAGCTGCCTGAACCAGAAGAGCCAGAACCCGACTTCTTCTTAAACTGCTGACCGCGGGGTCGAAACCTCTGACGGCCAGATTGCTGAGCCACCTGCGGCTGATGCTGCTGCTGCTGAGACTGGTAGGCCGATTGGGAGGACTGAGAAGACTGTGCTCCCTGAATGGCAGGACGACCACCCTGCGGTACCTGTTGCCGACGAGCACGACGGCTACGCAAACCTGCCTCAATGTCAATGGCACTGTCCACAGCCTCAGCGTAAGTCTTGGGCTTACTAGTCAAAACCATCTGATACAACTCTTCATTCAAGCACTCAAGAAATCGAGTCCGCTTGGCCGTCTCCCTGCCAGAAACATGGGGAACGTACGCCAACAGAGAAGAGAACTTCCTAGCGTACTCCCGAACAGTCATCGAACCCTGCTCCAGATGGTCGAACTCCCGCTCCCGGGCGTTCACATAAGACTCGGGTACATACTCCTGCCGGAAGGTCTCGCAAAAACTGTTCCAAGAGATCCCAACACCGGTCTCCTCCAAAGTACTAGAAGCGCCTCGCCACCAGCGCTCTGCGGCCTTCCTAAGCAGTAGAATCACTAAACTCAAACGGAGCTCATCATCATACTGACATCGATCGAAAAGAAAGATGACGTTCCGGAGCCACGAGTCCGCATCCTCACTGGACTCATCACCATTGAAGATTGGAGGGTTCATCCTCTGAAACCGGGCGATCACCACATCCATCCTCTCTACCGGGGGAGGCAAGTCACCAACTTCCTCCTCCTCATCACTAACACGAGTATGACTACGAGCACTACGCCTATCCTCGTTCTGTCCTGCTGATTCCTCAAACTGCCCCCTACCTCTACCACGACGTCTAGGCGGCATCTATGAAAACACTCAACAGGATCAAGCAAAACAGAAACAGATACGGCATAGATAGCATATAACACAGAAATATACAGCACGTAGTCACATAGTCAAGCACACGCAACACACAACACTGTGCCTAGACTCAAGTGTGATCAAAGAAATCGAGCTTATCCCAGCTTAAGCTCTGATACCAAAAATGTCAGGCCTCGTGCTCTAAACAGAGTAAAATCATACAAACACATGCGGAAGCTATCAAAAAGCGGGTAAAATTTTTGCTTTTGGCCTAACGGTTTAAAACAATATAGCTTAAAATAAAGCGATACTCAAAATATATCCCAGTACGTAAAAACCACCAACAATATAGCATACAACAACCACAACATGTATCAGACTCCACTACTGGATACAAAGACGAAGCACAGGGCATCCCCCTGGCTAACTGATACATATATATAAATATGCTATATGCAACTGGGACACGCTAACCACCTCCTGGGGCACCATCAGCTGGGTTATAACCACGACCAGCTGTAAAACCTGGGTTCCCTGAAAACAACACAAACAAGGAAACAAACCAAGCCCACAGGGACATGGGGTCAAACCTCAGTACGGAGAGCAACGGATATAACTAAAAGAATGCATAAGATAAAATGCAGATGCTATGCATTAGACACCGGATAACAACGGAAGGCTCAACCAACAAGGGAGCTAAGTAACTCAAGCACAGCTCCAAGAATCTTCAACAACAGTGGCCACGGGGTGTGTTCACAGTGTGGTAATGAGCCACTCGCCGTGATACAACACCCGAATACCAGATGCATCAAACAACTCAACCTGCCGTTGCCTCGCCCATGAACTGTGGTAGTTAACCACTCGGCGCATGGTGGCTAACGATCCCAACAGGGAGATGACAGTGCGGTATTGCCGCTCGCCCTCGCATCCTGGTAAGAATCAACTACAGCAATACAAGATACAAGGCTGAAAAATACGATACACAAGGGATCTGAAATATGCGTGAACAAATGCGTGTATGCAATTCACATAAACAGCTAGCATAAACACCAATGCTCAGCAAGCAATACACAGATAGGTTCACCGAAACATCCCAGCAGCCACGCATAATATCTCACGCCAATTCCAAGCTACATCAAGCTCGAATCCGTACCTTATACTTTTGTGCAACAATTACTACATAACAGGCCCGAGAGATCTGGATAGCAACCTGCTAAATAAACAACACGCAGATCTCAAAAGCTGCACAGAACTCACAGCCAATTACAGAAGCTCACGGCTGGGAGCCACGCTCAACCAACACAATTACTATCGAAACAACTTACTGGAAGCTTAAACCAAGGCTAGGAACAAGATCTCATCACAAGGGAACGAAGTTCTACCTGTACTACAAAACGCACAATCGGGCAGCAACTTCGCGTTCCTCAAATAGCCAACCACAGCCTCCAAAAGTGATATGGAATGATAGAGCTTCGCAAGTGGAGTCCAACGCTACCTCGAATGTATCAAGCAACGGCCGGAAACGATGGGAATTGCCGGAGAAAAACTACGGTGAACAGTAACCTAGGGTTCGAAGCGAAGAACACAATCGGGGAAAATATTCTAAGTATGGGATCTGATATCTCAAATCAAAGGCCAAGTATTTCTTATATAATCTCGCAAAAGCTGTAAACTTGGTTTAGAATATCCACCGACATAACCAGCAGGCACCAACAATCAATTACAACCAGCAGATGCAAAGAACCAGCTGCTGAATTCCCAAACAACGCAATTCAAAACGACGTCGTAGAACACTACCTACGACTGGTTCTCAATCAAAAGCTGGACAACCATACGACTGGTTTAAACATCACGGGAATTTTCCAAAAGCTGGTACCAGCCGCAAAATATAAAACGCAGCGTTGCAACTAATCAAAACGGCGTCGCACCGCTGACGTCATCTAATCTGGTCGATAGCTCTCGCGCAATACCAGCTGCAAGCTACAGGAAACCAGACGCGAGCTATAGTAGCGCACAAATCTCTCACAGCTGGACAACCAGTCGCAACATCCAAACGATGACGTTTCCTTCTTGCGCTACAGTGATGTTGACCCGCGTTGACATCTGCTTCGACTGAAAAACCAGTAGGAACACTCGCAACCAGATCTCTCGATAGCGCTAAACCAACACGACGTCGCTCCAACTAATCCAAACGCTTTCGTTTTGCCCTTAACGAACAAAATAAAGCAGCAGCTGGATACAAAACACGCAACCAGCTCTCACTTAGCGCAACGCATCCAGATTTCACTAAAACGACGGCGTCTAGAAATCTCGCGCTAAAACACGCTACGACTGGATTTATCACCGACCAGCTCTCACCACAGAAACCAGCTTTCACACAAAACACGGCAACCTCCAGAATTGCTCTAGGTGAGGAATTCGACCCAAAACACAACTTAAACTTTCAAACAGAGATCTCAAGTCACCAAGAATCTCTAAACACCGATTAATTCTCACGATTAATCTTAAACACAAATCCAGGTCTCACATTTCTCCCCCACTAAAAAAGGATTTCGTCCCCGAAATCAAACAACAATTCTGGCACTAAACACAGCAACAGCAAAATACAAACAGAACTCGCCCAACACAAGGTCAAGAGTTCAAGATAATTGAGCAAACATATAACAATAACTAGGGAAGAAATACAATCAAAAGCTACAAACTACTGGAACTTTAGCTCAACAGCTACTCAAACAGATGCGGCCACTCGCGCTGCATCTTTTCTTCCAGCTCCCAAGTAGCTTCTTCCCTTCCATGTTTGCTCCACTGCACCATTACCAACGAAATGGTTTTATTTCTCAGCTGTTTCTCTTTTCTGCCAAGGATCTGCAAAGGATATTCCTGATAGCTCAACGACTGATCTAGCTCCACCTCATCAATTCCAAGCACATGAGATGGATCTGGCTCATACTTCCTCAACATGGAAACATGGAAGACGTCATGAAGAGAAGACAACTCTGACGGCAACAACAGCCGATACGCTAAAGGGCCAATCCTCTCAACAATCTCATATGGACCAACGTAACGAGGGGCTAACTTTCCCTTGCGTCCAAAGCGCATGACACTGCGAAACGGAGAAACATTGAGAAATACACGATCACCAGCCTGAAACTAAAGAGGTCGACGCCTCTTATTCGCATAATTGGCTTGGCGATCTTGGGCAGCTTTCATCCGCTGTCTAATAAGATCCACATGATCTTTCATTTGCTGCACAAAGTCAGGGGCAGATAGCTGCTTCTCCCCCACTTCTTCCCAACACACCGGCGATCTGCACTTTCTGCCATACAAAGCCTCAAAAGGTGCCATACCAATCGTCACTTGGTAGCTGTTATTATAAGAAAACTCAACCAAAGACAACGCGTCTTGCCAGCTACCTCCGAAATCCAACACAACAGCTCGCAACATATCCTCTAATCTCTGGATAGTTCACTCAGATTGGCCATCTGTCTGGGGGTGATACGCGGTGCTCATCGCCAATCTGATACCCAAAGCTGTTTGCAAACTCTTCCAAAACCTGGAAGTAAACCTCGGATCTCGGTCAGAAATGATTGAAACAGGCACACCATGAAGTCTAACAACAAAATCAACGTACAGTTTCGCCATCTTCTTCAACGAGAAGGTCATTCCATAGGGAATAAAATGTGCAGACTTCGACAGACGGTCTACAACCACCCATATAGAATCGCATCCTTTGCTGGAACGAGGCAGATGCGTCACAAAATCCATAGCAATGTGCTCCCAATTCCATTGGGGCACTTCCAAACTCTGCAACAGACCACCAGGTCTCATCCTTTTGGCCTTAACCATCTGACAATTCAAACATCGAGCAACAAAACCAGCAACGTCGCTCTTTAGGCCAGCCCACCAAAAGTGCGGCTTCAAAGCATGGTACATCTTCTGTGCACCAGGATGAACACTATGTCTGCTACAGTGCGCTTCCCGAAGGATCTCCTCCTTCAAATCAATCAAATTCGGCACAACGAACCTGCCCCAAAAACGCAAACAACCATCGGAAGAGACAGAATAATCCTCAAGTTCGCCAGCCCTGACCTTCAACTTCAATTCGTGGATAGACGGATCAGTCCTTTGAGCTGATCGAATGGTAGAAACAATCTGTGGCTCCACTTGGAAAGAAGAAACCACCACACAATCCTCAGCCGGGTAAAATCTCCAACCCGTAGTGTTAAGATACTCCTGATACTTAGAGATGTACAACGAAGCAAGCATCTCACTAGCCTTCCTTCTCAAAGCATCGGCCACTACGTTCGACTTCCCAGGCTGGTACTTAATCTCACAATCAAAATCCTTTAGCAGCTCCATCCACCGACGTTGTCTCATGTTCAAGTCAGGCTGCGAAAACAGATATTGCAAACTCTTGTGGTCGGAGTACACCACAAACTGCTCGCCATACAGGTAGTGACGCCAGATCTTTAACGCAAAGACCACCGCTGCTAACTCCAAATCATGGACGGGGTAACGAGTCTCGTGCGGTTTCAACTGCCGCGAGGCATACGTAATGACTCGACCATTTGGCATTAACACACAACCCAATCCATTGAGCGAAGCGTCAGAACAAACAACAAAACCACCTGAACCAGACGGCAGAGCCAACACAGGCGCCGTAGTCAACTTTTCCTTGAGCAGTTGAAAAGCATTATCGCACTGCTCAGTCCAAACAAACCTCTTGTCCTTCTGAGTTAATTGAGTCATCGGCTTTGCTATACTTGAGAATTCCTCAATGAAGCGACGATAATAGCCAGCCAGACCCAAGAAACTACGAATCTCCGAAACATTCCTGGGACGCTCCCAGTTCAGAACGGCATCAACCTTGCTAGGATCCACCGAAATCCCCTCGGCTGAAATCACATGTCCCTAGAATACGATGCGATCCAACCACAACTCACACTTGGAAAACTTTGCATACAATTGCTGGTCTCTCAGCGTCTGAAGGACAATACGCAAATGCTCCTTGTGCTCCAAAGGAGTCTTCG
>KQ993950.1:34538-47770 GCA_001598015.1 Dorcoceras hygrometricum
TGGGACGACTGCGCAAAACGCGAAGGGCCAGGCTGCTGAAACGGCCTAAACTGAGTCTCACCCAAACGGGGCTGCTGAAACTGCTGAGAACGGCCCCTAGACTGACCTCCACGACCCTGAGGATGGGCCGCGGTCTGCTGTGATCCAGCTGACGGACACACTCTCGCAAAATGCCCGTACTGACCACAAAGGTTGCAGGAACCCTGCACACCAACACACTGCGTGGACGGATGCGTTCCACTGCAAAAGCCGCAAAACTCAGCCCGAGAACCACTGCTACTCGAGCTGCCTGAACCAGAAGAGCCAGAACCTGACTTCTTCTTAAACTGCTGACCGCGGGGTCGAAACCTCTGACGGCCAGATTGCTGAGCCACCTACGGCTGATGCTGCTGCTGCTGAGGCTGATAGGCTGATTGGGAGGACTGAGAAGACTGTGCTCCCTGAATGGCAGGACGACCACCCTGCGGTACCTGTTGCCGACGAGCACGACGGCTACGCAAACCTTCCTCAATGTCAATGGCACTGTCCACAGCCTCAGCGTAAGTCTTGGGCTTACTAGTCAAAACCATCTGATACAACTCTTCATTCAAGCCCTCAAGAAATCGAGTCCGCTTGGCCCTATCCCGGCCAGAAACATGGGGAACGTACGCCAACAGAGAAGAGAACTTCCTAGCGTACTCCCGAACAGTCATCGAACCCTGCTCCAGATGGTCGAACTCCCGCTCCCGGGCGTTCACATAAGACTCGAGCACATACTCCTGCCGGAAGGTCTCGCAAAAACTGTTCCAAGAGATCCCAACACCGGTCTCCTCCAAAGTACTAGAAGCGCCTCGCCACCAGCGCTCTGCGGCCTTCCTAAGCAGTAGAATCACTAAACTCAAACGGAGCTCATCATCATACTGACATCGATCGAAAAGAAAGATGACAGTGCGGTATTGCCGCTCGCCCTCGCATCCTGGTAAGAATCAACAACATCAATACAAGATACAAGGCTGAAAAATACGATACACAAGGGATCTGAAATATGCGTGAACAAATGCGTGTATGCAATTCACATAAACAGCTAGCATAAACACCAATGCTCAGCAAGCAATACACAGATAGGTTCACCGAAACATCCCAGCAGCCACGCATAATATCTCACGCCAATTCCAAGCTACATCAAGCTCGAATCCGTACCTTATACTTTTGTGCAACAATTACTACATAACAGGCCCGAGAGATCTGGATAGCAACCTGCTAAATACACAACACACAGATCTCAAAAGCTGCACAGAACTCACGGACAATTACAGAAGCTCACGACTGGGAGCCACGCTCAACCAACACAATTACTATCGAAACAACTTACTGGAAGCTTAAACCAAGGCTAGGAACAAGATCTCATCACAAGGGAACGAAGTTCTACCTGTACTACAAAACGCACAATCGGGCAGCAACTTCGTGTTCCTCAACTAGCCAACCACAGCCTCCAAAAGTGATATGGAATGATAGAGCTTCGCAAGAGGAGTCCAACGCTACCTCGAATGTATCAAGCAACGGCCGGAAACGATGGGAATTGCCGGAGAAAAACTACGGTGAACAGTAACCTAGGGTTCGAAGCGAAGAACACAATCGGGGAAAATATTCTAAGTATGGGATCTGATATCTCAAATCAAAGACCAAGTCTTTCTTATTTAATCTCGCAAAAGCTGGAAACTTGGTTTAGAATATCCACCGACATAACCAGCAGGCACCAACAATCAATTACAACCAGCAGATGCAAAGAACCAGCTGCTGAATTCCCAAACAACGCAATTCAAAACGACGTCGTAGAATACTACCTACGACTGGTTCTCAATCAAAAGCTGGACAACCAGACGACTGGTTTAAACATCGCGGGAATTCTCCAAAAGCTGGTACCAACCGCAACATATAAAACGCAGCGTTGCAACTAATCAAAACGGCGTCGCACCGCTGACGTCATCAAATCTGGTCGATAGCTCTCGCGCAATACCAGCTGCAAGCTACAGGAAACCAGACGCGAGCTACAGTAGCGCACAAATCTCTCGCAGCTGGACAACCAGTCGCAACACTGGTTTAAACATCGCGGGAATTCTCCAAAAGCTGGTACCAACCGCAACATATAAAACGCAGCGTTGCAACTAATCAAAACGGCGTCGCACCGCTGACGTCATCAAATCTGGTCGATAGCTCTCGCGCAATACCAGCTGCAAGCTACAGGAAACCAGACGCGAGCTACAGTAGCGCACAAATCTCTCGCAGCTGGACAACCAGTCGCAACATCCAAACGATGACGTTTCCTTCTTGCGCTACAGTGATGTTGACCCGCGTTGACATCTGCTTCGACTGAACAACCAGCAGGAACACTCGCAACCAGATCTCTCGATAGCGCTACACCAACACGACGTTGCTCCAAATAATCCAAACGCTTTCGTTTTGCCCTTAACGAACAAAATAAAGCAGCAGCTGGATACAAAACACGCAACCAGCTCTCACTTAGCACAACGCATCCATATTTCACTAAAACGACGACGTCTAGAAATCTCGTGCTAAAACACACTACGGCTGGATTTATCACCGACCAGCTCTCACCACAGAAACCAGCTTTCACACAAAACACGACAATCTCCAGAATTGATCTAGGTGAGGAATTCGACCCAAAACACAACTTAAACATTCAAACAGAGATCTCAAGTCACCAAGAATCTCTAAACACCGATTAATTCTCACGATTAATCTTAAACACAAATCCAGGTCTCACATGAACTGTGGTAGTTAACCACTCGGCGCATGAGGGCTAACAGATCCCAGCAGGAAGATGAGAGTGCGGTATTGCCGCTCGCCCTCGCATCCTGGTAAGAAACAGAGCAACAACAACAAGGCACAATACAGCTGGGATCTGAAATGCACGTGAACAATGCGTGTATGCATATAACAGAAAGTAGCTAGCATAAAACATATGCACAACAGCAACCACAGCAGCAAGCATACACGGCCAGCAATCTCACATTAAATCCCACACCAATTCCAAGCTATAACAAGCTCAAATCCGTACCTCGATATTCTGTGCAACAATTACCACAAACGGGGTCCCGAGAAATCTGATAAATAACCTGAACGAAGCAACAAAGCATAATTCTCAAGGGACGCTAAACACAGAACTCACGGCTGGGATCTACAACTCAAACCAGCAATCATCCTATATAACTAACTCAACAGGAAGCTTAAATAAACGCTCGAGGTAAGATCTCATCAAATAATCTAAGCGCTACCTGAAACAGCAAACGCATGGCTACTGGTGCTGCTTCGCGATCCTACTTCCAGCCTACCACAGCTTCCAAAATGGTATCAATCGAAAGAGCAACTCTCAAGGAGTGCAGCGCCACCAGTCTTGCTCAAAACAAAGACGGTAAACGACGGCGGAAAGCTACGATGAACAGTGCTTAAGGTTCGCGATAGAGATTGAGAAAAAATTCTAAGTATGGTATCTGTTAAACAATCGAAGACCAAGTCTTATAATAAATACACTACTCAACAGCTGGTAGCAGCAGGAACAGATTCCATCAACAAAATAGTCGTCGCAACTAATATTCCCAACCAGCAGCTGAAATCTCGCATCAGCTTTTGCCTATCGCTAAACGGCGAACAACTAAACAAAACGACGTCGCCCCAACTTAACCAAATGACGTCGCAGAGGAACACGTCACCTTGCTACCAACAGCTGATTCACAAACCAGCAGCCGCAACGCATCAGATCTCTCAACAGCTGATGTCTATCATAACCAACAGCTGGTACAAAGCACTCCACTCAAAACGCTATCGATCCAACTTCTCAAAACGACGTAGTTTCGCTACCCGCTACAAAACACGCTAACAAAACCAACAGCTGGTTCCTGTTCACAAAAAGTCGTCGCTTCAGTCCGTTAGCGCTCTCTGCTGATCATCGCAACTAACATACCAACAGCTGATCACTCGCAACAGCTGGATACGCGCTAATACACCAACGACTAAAATCCACGTCAGCATTACTTCTGCTTCCTACCAAAACGCAACTACTGAAATACCAACAGCTGATGCGATCGCTCAATGGATGATTCCTACTACTACTGCTGATTCTAACACTTAGGCAAATTTGATGGCTATGCCAAGAACATCGACCAACAGCTGATCCAAACTCGACCAACACCTGGTTGCGAAAACACAGGTCTCACAGCTCTATAATCCACGGGTTCTGCAAGCCGGACGTCATGCTTAATCATGGGCTTCAACCCATTAATGAAATTCCGGAGCTTAACATCTGTGTTTGTCCCAATTAGAGGAACAAAAAAGCATCCCCTCTCAAATTTGCGGATATAATCCCGCATAGACATCCCTTCCTGCTTAAGAGTTAGGAACTCATTCTGCAGCTCCTCCCTCACATACACAGTAAAGTACTGCTCAAAGAATACTTTTTTAAATTCCTCCCAAGTGAGCATTTCCAAGTCTACTGTTAACTTGGCTCCTTCCCACCACATCATGGCATCTCCCCTGAGCATATAAATCGCACACCGAGGCCTTTCAGGTTCTGTCAGATGCAGATATTCGAATATCACTTCCACGGACTTGATCCAGCTTTCAGCTATAAGCGGATCAGTAGAACCAACAAATTCCTGAGGTCGTTGTCTCCTTAACCTCTCTTTGGGGTCTTCTCGATTAATCATTCTTCCTGATGATTGACCATTCTCTTGATTTATTTGGTCAACCAGTCGTTCTAATAACTGAGCCATGCTAGCTAAAACAGGATTGGTACCCTCTGATTCACTGTCTCCTTCCATGGTACCCCTTCTTCCTTTACCTCGTCCTTCCATATCTTTATGTATAGCCCAAATCCATCACAATTATATTATGAGAGATTACTTATATGCTAGAACATGAAATAAAACTTAAAAATATAGAAGCGGCTGGAGAGAGCTGTTCAGACTGGAAGTGTGTTTATCTCAAGGACCATGCTCTGATACCAACTGTAGCGACTGGACTTTTCTTAAACTAAATTAAGAACTTTGGGGTTCAAATTGAAAAGCACAAAAATTTCGATCTTGTTTACAATAATAGTTCGCTACTAATTTCTGGGCTAAAATGCAATTAAACGCAAACCATATGTGATATCTGGAAAACAGCTCTGAACCAACAAAAGGCGTGGAACTAAAATAGATCTGGTCTTTGAAATATTGAAGCTGAATAATTCATAAAGCAATAATTCTGGTACAGATTTCAACAAAATAAAGAAACTCGAAATCTGTCATGATACAAAACCATAACTATGTTTTGTACATCAAAATCTGATAATGAACAAGAACAATAACGGAAACAGATGTCCATGATAAACACATATTTCCGATCAGCTCATCACCATCCAGCTCCTACTGCTCATTACCTGCACTCAAGGAAACTAGTGAGCCTAGGAGCTCAGCAGGTAAAATCTGGAATACCGAAAACATATAACACATTGCAAACGATATCTGTTACATTACTGGAATTTGAATCTGAATAGCTTAAGAATAAATAAGCTAAATAACATAAAAATGTTAAATTTGTATGGAAAGAAAGTATAAACATATACGTTCTAAGATCATTTTCTTTAAGCTTGGTGATTAAAATCACACTGAGCTCTATTATTCCTTTTCTGGTAATTATGGCTAAACACCTGTACATAAGGTCTGTTGTTTGATCAAACTCTGTGTCTGAGTCAGAGAGCTGGGTACAAAACCCATATATCGCATATAAAGGGTATAAAGTCTGTCGACCACATCTTAGTCTCCTCCGTATGGCTAAACACCTGTACATAAGGTCTGTTGTTTGATCAAACTCTGTGTCTGAGTCAGAGAGCTGGGTACAAAACCCATATATCGCATATAAAGGGTATAAAGTCTGTCGACCACATCTTAGTCTCCTCCGTAGTTGAAAGGGGCACAATGGTTCGTCAGCCAGCGTCCTCACCCTCTCCTGTGACCGTCTGTTATTTAAGCCATAATCTATAAAAATTTTCTGTAAAACGTTTCTGTAAACATTTCTTTCTGCTCTTTCTTACTTTCGTAAAATCTGTTTTTCTTTTCTTTTAAGTACGGTTTACTAATTTTACAACTTCTGATGATGTCCTGGAACACTTTGAGGATTCTCTGTAATACTTGCGAAGATGAAAAGTGAATAAAATCACTCGAATCTGTTCGAATGAATCAAATAAATCTTTCGAATTGAAAGGAAAATGAACGAGGAATCCAAATCTGTAATTTCTGTATCTATCGAAGAAGATTTGAATGATAAAAAGGTGAAATCTGAATTATACGTAAGAATCTGAACGAAGAAGAAGGAATCAGATTTGATCTGTTGGTCAACTCAGATTTGGATAAGTCAACACAATTAAACGGAGTCATTCAGATGTCAATGGTCAACCGTAGTCAACTCAGATGTGAATAGTCAACATAGTAGTGTTAATCAAATTCAGATTTGGAACAAAAACTCGGATCTGAACTTTAAATAACATAGAAACAGAACTCTAACTAGAATCTGTCCAATATGAAAATTCAGCTTTTGGTTTAAGAACCAGATTTCAAACTTAGTATTTGAACGAATTTAATCAACGAAGGAAACCTCAGTCTGAAGAAATCAAAAAATCTCAAGAAATTTCTGGAATCAATCGAATAAGCTACTTGTAAGCTACTTCGAAGAAAATCTTAGAATTCTCAAGAAGCTACTGGACGAACATCATCAAACAATTTTCTAACATATTTCTGAATCAAAATCACAGTAACACGTACTTCATCCTAAAAACAGAGCATGAAATTTTCCTTTTGTTTGAAGAACGGCCGTAGCAATTTCTCAAACCTTTAAAACCACATACAAACATGCATACAGAACTGAATATATGCTTTCATGAGTGTAGCAAGAAACAGAGTTTACTTGCCTATATTCTGTAACACAATTACAGATGAAATCTAGCAAATCACGTACACATCGTTCGTCTCCTTCGAAAAGCTTTGAAAGTTTTGCTCGGTTTTCTTCACAGAGAGCATCATTTTCTTTTTGGAAAGTGTTTTGGTTGAAAATGATGATGCATGATGTGGCTAACATCCTATATATATATATATATATGAAGTAAAATGCCTAAAGAAGAAACACGTTTAATCAATATGTCAAAATCTTTTAAAAGTGCTTACTCATTTTAAAGTGAAATCTGATGCCATAAAGCCAAACCATTTTATTTAAAAAGAAGGATTCAATTGGCTTGTAAGGATCGACCAAACAGCTCCTGCAATTGTATTCTCAAATCTGAAACTCAACTCGATAAGAATGAGAGCTGATTTCACTAGTTCTCAAAACTGGAATCCAACCGTAATAAAAGTTGAATAAAGTAGCATTTCAATTTAATATCTCAAATCTTATAACTTCCTAGTTGTGGCTAATAAAATGTCTGGGCGTTACAGCAGTGCAATAGCTTGGTTCCAGCTGGTTGTTCCAACCATCTCGATAAAAGCGCAGGTGATCTGGTTATGTAACTTGAGCTGCAATAGCTCAGTGTTATTGAATACTTTGTGCACCGAGATACAGATCGAGTAATGAGTTAAAATCATGCGTAAATAACTCAAAATGTACTCTTAAAATCGAAACCTTATTTAAGCAGTTTTAAACACAGTTTGTAAATTACAGTGCGTATGTATGAATGCAATAAAGCTGTAAAGAATACGCTGATTTGTTTATGGAAGTTCGGAGCTGAATCACCTACATCTCCCCTTCTTCCGTAATAGGAAGGATCCACTAGAAGACTTTGATTACAACGACCCTCGCTGCAACCCACTCCTATGACCCGCAGCCGCAAGAACTCCTAGCCACACCACTGCACACCAGCCCGCAAGCTGCGTGTGTCTAACTCACTTCTTTACTACCTCAGTGAGAAAGGAGACACTTCTTTACTGTCTCAGTGCGAAAGACAACTAGACTTGTTTAACATCTCTGTACAAAGACTACAATAGAAGTCGTTTGATTTGATTCACTCAGCTAATCTAATCAGCTCTCTCAAAGTATATGTGAGTGAATCTATGTATGAGAAATATACAGTGTATGCTCTATCTCTCAAGTGTTGAATCTCACACACACTGGGAAGTGCTCCTGGGCGAGCTAGTTTTTCATTGTCTTCCCAAGTTCAGTGTTGTGCGTTCTTCTGATGTTTACATTTTGGTTCTCACAACACTGTTTCGACTTCGCTCTTCTCATCTCTCTTCATTCAGCTGCTTGTGCTCTGTTTTATAGCCTAGCGTAGAGATTTGTCCATTGGACACAAAGTAATAGACGTTGAAAGATCTTCTGACACTGTTGTACTTTGCGTCCTTTGTCAATAAATGCATCGCAGGCTTTTCTGCACTTTAATCACGTGAGCACTTGTTCTGAGAAGACAATACAAACAAGTCGATTTGAATACTAAACAGTGTTTGTCGTAAGCATTGTATTCAAAAATCTCCTTGCTCGTAGATTTGATGGCATCTGCCATGCCATCTGAGCTGGTTTGTCCTTAACCAGCTTGCCAGCTTGTTCATCAATTCTGTTCTGTACTGATCTGGTCTTGTTCGAGCTGGTTGCTTCTTCAAGCCGTTCAAAGCTCTCTTCTTCTCCTCTCGTTTGAAACCTCTCTTGAGCTGATCTACATCATCTTCAGAACTATGAGTTTATCTATCTAGAATATTTCATGACTTTGCTAGATAGAGTCCCTTATTCCTAGATCAGCTCCCGATCAGCTTGTCCAGCTGGTTTGTCCTTAACCAGCTGGATTCTAATATGCTCCCTATATCTGAGCGGATTCTTCATTTGAGCTGTTCTCCTAAGCTGGTCTTCTTGGGTATGCCAGCTTGGTTTTATGGATACTGACCGAGTGCCCCAGCATGCAGATTATTCCTCTTCCTTGGGGGTCATCTCCAGCCAATCTATCTTCTCATTTGAACAGCTCTCATGCCCTAGCTGACCTCCCAGCTGGTCCTTCAACTGGTCCTTCAGCAAGGTATATTGTACACCGCTTGTGATCGGATCTGCACTCGATCAATGCCTCTTGTACCTGTCTTCGCACTCAATCACTGCCCTTGTGCGCTGCACTTGATCTACACTTGAGCATTTCTACGCTTCATTCACTGCACTTGAACTCTGCGCTTGAACTGCTCTTCAGCTTTGCCAAGCTGGTGATCCATCTTGAGGTCTTCTACAACCTGGTAAAGACAGTGATGTTCCAGTTCGGGCGTCCCCTTACTGTACCAGCAAAGATATCTTCAACTCGACCAGCTTGGATGTCCCCTCACCATTCCAGTTTGGATATCTCTATGTTCCTCAATCAAGTGCACTGAACATATCACGAAAGTCGTTAGTCAGATAGTATCAGATTTTGTGTGAATCAAAACTTAGATTCTGATCTGTAGAAACAGATCCAATAGTGTGGGTTGAGTTCTACCCCACTGTGTGATGTGGTATCTATTTCTACTCCTGATGGTGCATGGTTCACGTCCCGTGAGGTGGTTTTGGATTGCGTTATTAAATTTGATGAGAATGTGTTGGTGACGAATCTGATTTCATTGGAGATTAGAGATTTTGATTGTATCTTGGGTATGAATGTGTTGTCCATGTATAGAGCGACTGTTGATTGTTTCCATGGTGTTGTGATGTTTAGACCTCCGTTTGGGGAAAATGGGATTTTTACAGTGCTGACTTGCGATTGAAAATTCCACTAGTGTCTGCCATGGAGATGTTTAGTCTGTTGTCGCTAGAGAATTCATGGTTCATGATCTATGCCATGGATGTTTCCCAAGAATCGCGAATAGAGTTGAACGATGTCCCGATTGCTCGAGAGTTCCCAGATGTTTTTCCAGATGAGATTCCTGGATTCCCTCCGAGACGAGATATTGACTTCGGTGTTGAGTTGGTGCCAGGGACAGCCCCGATTTCAAGAGCCCCATATCGATTGGCACCAGCTGAGTTGAAGGAACTCAAAGAGCAGTTGAGTGACCTTCTAGAGAATGGATTTATTAGGCCAAGTATGTCGTCTTGGGGAGCTCCGATTCTTTTGTGAAGAAGAAGGATGGATCTATGAGGATGTGTGTTGACTTTCGGCAGTTGAATAAAGAAACGATCAAGAACAAGTATCCTTTGCCGAGAATTGATGATATGTTCGATCAGTTGTAGGGATCGGCAGTGTACTCCAAGATTGATCTACGATCTGGTTATCATCAGTTGCGGATTAGAGACGCTGATGTGGCAAAGACTGCGTTCCGGACTAGATACGGGCATTATGAGTTTCTTGTGATGCCTTTCGGGTTGACGAATGCTCCTGCTATCTTCATGGATTTGATGAATCGCGTCTTTAGCGATTATATCAATCATTTCATGATCGTCTTCATAGATGATATTCTGGTGTATTCGAGGAGCTATAGAGAGCATAAGGAGCACTTGAGGTTGGTGTTGCAGAAATTGAGAGACTCACAACTCTAAGTGAAGTTCAGTAAGTATGAATTTTGGTTGGATAAGGTAATATTTTTGGGTCATGTCATATCTGCACAAGGTATTTCGGTAGATCCGAGTAAAGTCGAAGCGGTTCTTAACTAGGAGCGACCTAGGAATGTTTTGGAGATTCGTAGTTTCTTGGGTTTGGCTGGCTATTACAGACGTTTCATTGAGGGTTTTTCTTAAATTTCCCAGCCGATGACGCAGTTGACACAGAAGTATAGAAGATTTTTGTGGACAGACAAATGTGAGTCGAGTTTCCAGTTGCTCAAGGAAAATTTGACTACTACTCCTGTGTTGGCTTTACCTTCGCGTTCTGGAGGTTTTGTGGTTTGTTCTGATGCTTCTCTGAATGGTTTGGGTTGTGTATTGATGCAGAACGGGCGTGTGATAGTCTATGCATCTCGACAGTTGAAGCCTCATGAGACGAGGTACCCCGTTCATGATCTAGAGTTGGCCGCCATAGTTTTTGCCTTGAAGACTTGGCGTCATTACCTGTATGGTGAGCAGTTTGTGGTGTACACAGACCACAAGAGTTTGAAGTATATCTTTACTCAGTCAGATCTGAACATGAGGCAACGTCGTTGGATGGAGTTGCTCAAGGATTTTGACTATGAGATTCAGTATCAGCCCGGGCGGATTAATTTAGTGGCAGATGCTTTGAGTAGGAAAACTCAACCGTAAATGTTGACGTCGTTGAGTATATCCAAAGTCCATGAGCATTTGGGGACTTCTGGATGGCGTTTTCAGCCAGATGATCAGTGCTTCGTGGTTTCTTCTTTTCAGGTTGAACACAGATTGTCACAGAAATTAGAGCAGTGCAGAGGACTGACACGTACATTCATGAGTTGAAGATAAAGGCCTAGAATGGTCAGTCGGAAGATTTTTCTGTTGCTTCATATGGATGCCTGAAATTTCATGGTAGATTTGTAGTTCCAAATTTGGTTGATCTGAAAGAAACCATATTGAACGAAGCCCATTACAGTCGTTATAGTGTTCATCCGGGTGAGAAGAAGATGTACCATGCTTTGAAGTCGCACTACTGGTGGGAAGACATGAGAAATGATATTTCTGATTTATAGCTCGATGCCTGAATTGCCAACAGGTCAAGGCAGAGAGGATGAGACCTGGTGGATTATTGCAGAGTTTAGAAGTGCCTCAATGGAATTGGGAGCACGTGGCCATGGATTTTATGACCCACTTACCTCGTTCGAGCAGGGGATGTGATGCGATTTGGGTTGTTATTGACAGGCTTTCGACGTCAGGCCATTTCATTCCCTATGATGTGAGGTGTTCCATGAAGAATATGGAGAGATTGTACGTTGACCATGTGGTTAGATTGCATGGAGTGCCAGTTTCGATTGTGTCTGATCGAGATCCAAGATTTACTTCCCGATTTTGGAAGAGTTTGTAGAAGCTATGGGTTCGAGATTGGCTATGAGTACAGCTTATCACCCGCAGACAGATGGCCAATCCGAGAGGACCATACAGACCTTGTAGGACATGCTGCGATCAATTGTGATGGATTTCAGTGGTAGCTGGCAGGATTCTTTATCCCTGGTAGATTTTCATATAACAATAGCTACCAAGTGACTATTGGGATGGCACCGTTCGAGGCTTTGTACGGTCGTAAGTGTAGATCACCTATTTGTTGGGAAGAAGTTGGTGAGAGACAACTGTCTACCCCTGAGTTTGTGCAGCAGATGAAAGATCAGGTTGAGCTGATTCGGAGCAGAATGAAGGCTGCACAAGATCGTCAAGCTAGTTATGCTAATAAAAGGCGCAGGCCTTTGGTGTTTCAGGTTGGCGATCGAGTATTTTTGAAAGTTTCTCCTTTCAAGAGCGTGATGAGATTCAGGATTAAGGGTAAGTTAGCTCCTAGATTCGTTGGCCCATTCGAGATTATTTAGAGGATTGGATCCTTGGCATATAGATTGCAATTTACTGCTGAGTTACCAGCGATGCATGATGTGTTTCATGTGTCAATGTTGAGAAAATATGAGCCAGATCCTTCCCATGTGCTGAGGACCGACCACCGAAGTTGAGCTCTGAGTTATGTCGAATATCCAGTGCAGATTCTGGATAGGAAGGAGAAGCAACTGAGAAATAATACTATGTTGTGTTGGATCCGGATCCGCACCCCGGCAGGCAGCGGAAGAACAAAAATTTATCCGGGATGCGATCAATACGAATAATCAAACAATTATATGTATCGACATACATAGGGTGTTTCAACGAGTTACCTGTCTGGCACTTGTGCCTGGCTCCAACCGGTGTTTCAAGAACCCGGCGCTTCTCGGTTGATTGCGGTAGTTACGTCAATCCGGTCCACGACCAGATTCGAGACTCCTTCGTCAGACTGCACTAGAAGTCCTGACGAGATCAGCACGATCGGATTCTCCACGAAAAACTAGGCCGGAACAAAACGCCGGCGAAGTGCGACGGCGGCGGCGGCGGCGGCGGCGGCTTGGAGCAGAAAGGGAGGCGGCGGTGCTTAGGGTTTTGGTCTAGGGTTATGCTTTTGTGTTATGATTAATGAAGTCAATTAGTCTAATTAAATAGACTAAAGTTGGACTTGGGCCGGTCCAACGGGCCCGGGTCCAAATGACGATATCTATCGCTGTGACTTCATCGCAACTCCGATCGCCGATCAGATCGGACCGATCGACTCAGTTTCCAAAACTGAATGTTATGATGTGAAAAACAATTTTTCAGAT
>KQ993950.1:70712-82470 GCA_001598015.1 Dorcoceras hygrometricum
CAAGACACCATCGCGGATTCAACCACTGAGGCTGAGTCCATTGCAGCATCAGCTGCTCCAAGGAGGCCGTTTGGATAAGGAATTTCGTCCAAGAGTTGGGCATCATTCCTAATGGAGTTGGTCCAGTCCCGATGTACTGCGACAACACGGGTGCCGTTGCGCAAGCAAAGGAGCCTAGGTCTCACCAAAGATCCAAACACATACTGAGGAAATACCACATAATCCGGGATATTGTGGCTAGAGGCGACATAGCAGTTGAGAGAGTCGCCTCTGCGGACAACGTTGCTGATCCACTTACGAAGCCCTTGCTTGGACCGTTGTTTGAAAAACATCGCGAAACAATGGGACTGCGTCTGATGAGTAGTTGGCTTTAGGGCAAGTGGGAGATTGTTAGAGTAGATGCCCAACTAGCCAACTTGTGGCGTGTGGGTTTTATTGACTCTTGTACAAACAATATTTATATATGATATTCGCATTTTCTTATATGGCATTCTTTACTTTCATTATGTGTGTAATGATTTACAATCGTGTTGAGTAAAGACCTAGAATACACTAAAGCGTATGTTAGATGTGATAGTGGGTATCACGGCTATCATGAAACACATCTAATAGTCGCTGTGTATTCTGAACATGTTCCTAGTCGATTGGGCCGTAAAAATGAGGATAAGGCCGCCCGAGTTCGAGACTAGTATCTGCGATGCGAAGTACCATGTTTCATTGGTAGGGAACATTGTGATGTTCTGAGCATGCAGATAGATAGTGACCTGGTGATCTATCGAACTACCCTCCTTCGGACTTTCCAAGTGGTTACCATTTGTCGAGTGGATAAGTCAGAGGTCTTGGTTGTACTGATTAGTCCTCACGACTCGAAACGTCATTGAGACTCTGCATGATAGGCGTCTCACTTTGACCCGTTTGCCGACTCACTTGGGGTCACCAGGCGTCGGGATTGGGTGAGACCCCGATGCATGTAGGAGTCGATGCATCGTTGTCGAGGATTCACCGCTCGCAGACATGCGTGGATATCCTATGCTATCTGAGGGGATAATAGTGTTCAAATCTCTGGGCAGAGTACTAGAAGTGTTTTAGGTAAATGTGTTTACCTAGTTACACTTGCGATGTCACTATTCGATCTCCAAAAAAAAGTATTCAGTTTTGGAAACTGAGTCGATCGGTCCGATCTGATCGGCGATCGGAGCTATGATGAAGTCTCGGTGATGGGGATGAACTGAATGTTCATCCGTTGGACCCGGGCCCGTTGGACCGGTCCAAGTCCATCCTTAATTCTACTTAAGGTAGACTTAAGCCTAGACTTACAACACAACACAATTAACCCTAAACCTAGCATCATACTCGCCGGAAAATTTTTTCTGGCCAATCTTGACGAGGAGAATCCATCCGCGTAGATCTCGTCAGGCCTTCTAGTGTAGGCTGACGAAGGAATCCCGTCTCCAGTCGTTGACCTGATTGACGATATCTACCGCCGCCTACCGTGAAGTGCCGTTTTCTTTACGAAACCGGTCGGAGCCAGGCACAAGTTGCCAGCAAGGTAGTCATCTGAACATCCTATGAATGTCATAGCATGCTGTCGATTTTATCGTATTGATCGTCTCCCGGCACATGTTTTTCGTTCTTTCGCTGCCTCGCCGGGAGGCGGGATCCGGATCCCCAACAGAAATCTGTTCAGCGGGTGTGAGCAGATGTGCGCACCAACTTATGGAACCGTAAGAGAATCGGTGGTCCAGTGTGTACCGGTCCGGTTCGTGAGTTTGGCATAGACCGATACGGTTTATGATTTCCAGATTTGACAAGATCTGGATGAGTGTGAGAGGGTCTGTGTACGTGTGATCTGTTTGTTTTGAGCGGGACTATTATGCGACGTCGTTTGGTGGCCGCGCGTGCATATCCTAGAGGAGTCAGATCTGAGATGGCGCTAAGATCTGAGTGGTTGACTTTCACTGTAGCAGATCACAGGACTTAGTAATTGGCTTTGACTTTGACCCCGTGCACCTTATAGCTTTCCAACACTTAGACATTTTAGACCAGATATCCATTATCTTCTTTCCGAGAGCCTCTCAAACCCTTGTGTTCATCGAACCCTATTTCTTTCGATTGCCGTCAATTTACGCCACCGTTTGGAGATAGGCTGGTGGCGCTGGGTTCGCCTTCCCTAGAGATTTCGATTGGTACCATTTTGGAGACTTGAGTCGATGAGATGAGGGAGCGCGAAGTAGTTTCAGTGTTCGAATATCTTCATGATTTCTGGCCAGTAGTTCTTCCGTTCTTTAACAGCTTTGGGTAAGTGATTCTTCCTTTTTTTTTGAGCTTCGATTAGAGCTGGTTATCTTGTTTGAGGTATAGTTTTGGGTTGGGTTGTTGGTAGCACCCAAATCTGTTCTAGTATAGTTTTCCCTGAGCTGTTTAGGTATGGCTGAGCAGGTTGTAGTACGTGATCGTTCGAGTAGCTTCTGTTATGTGTTTTCCGAGAGCTGTTGGAGCTGTGTTCTAGTGCGTGAGCTGCTGGACGTGTGCCCCTGTGTGATCTGCTGAGGTAGTAGCCGTAAGAATTTTAGGTACGGATTGAGCTAGTACTTACAGCCTTGAGATGAACATGAGAACATATTATGTATGTGTATTTACGTGCTGTGTACTATTCCTGAATGGTGATGATCTTATTTGTGTGTGAAACTGCAGTTGATTGAGTGTGCTGTTTATAATTATATTGCATACTGCTTGAGTTGATTAGCATTGCATCCACGCATAACATATTGAGCCTGTGTTCTTTGAGACCTGATAGCGCTGAGTCGCGATTTGCCGGATGAGTCGTCGTGCGCAGAAATCAAATATCGTCACTGAGTCGTGATAGCCAGTTGAGTCGCTGTGATTTGGATTCTGCTAATTTATTGAGATTGATTGCACAGCTGAGTCGTTGTGCCTTGCTTATCGATGATTCTTGGTAGCCCTCATGCATGACACGACATGATATGTTGCATGTGTATCTGACTGCTGTTGTATATTGCTCTTCGTACTGAGGTTTGACCTCTTTTTATTTTCCTTTTTGGGCTGCTTTGGTCTGTGTTGGCCTTTGCAGGATCTTCAGGTAACCCAGCTGGACAGAGTGGAGCGCCGGCTGGTAGATCCCCATTTTGAGTCCCAGTGATATATTATGTACTATACCTGGGGATTCCCTGTGTGTATATTATATTTCGGGGATCTGTATTTGTATTTTACCTGTTGTTGATGTTGTTTGGATTTTTGAATCAAAACCCTTATTTTGAGTATGATTGTATTTTAAAGAGATGATTCCAGTTCAGGCCCAAACTAAAATTTTTAGCCCATATTTTTATGCTTCCGTGTAATTATGATTAATTGAGTAATTAATCTATGTTTTAGCACACCGGACCTAAAATTATCAAATAGCTCAGATCTGATTTTCTATTCTAAGCTGATTAAGTACACGATCTTTCAAGCTCTGAGCTGAACTGATTCAGCTTAGGTTCACTATAGACTATTATTGTAAACTCAAGTTAAATCCTTTATTCCATTAGCTTTGATTCGAAGGTATAGCTCTAATATGTTCCAAGTTATACCCACTTTCAAGAAATAGTTCATTAGCTTAGAACTCCGCTATTCGTTATTCGTTTCTATATCCTGATCTGATTCGAGTTTCTTCTTCGGACCAATGTACTCCCAGTAGCTTTTGAACATCAAATTAGTTTTAAAATAGCAAACCAAATATGTATGCGACCTTATTCAGATGAGGGAATAGTTAGTTAAAGAATGTTTCGTGGAATGTTTAAAGGAAGAACGCTTCAAAAGTTTTAATGATTTGTGATGGATAACAAACGGTCAGCGATAGGGTGTGTGGTAATCGATCGATGGACCGGAGTGCCCCTGCCAACAAAGTCAAAGACCAGGGCGTTTGGACGACAGCGAAAGGGTCGTTGGGTCCCGCTCACCTGGAACCAATTTAAACTTTATCAAGCGACTATGACCTAAGGAGGGTTATGTTTCACACTTCACAACAGAAAATGATGAAAAACTATGAGTTTATAAAATTGAGTAGTTGAGAAATTATATGCTTTAAAGACTTCTTTATCAGCTTACGAGTTTATCAGCTTTCGAGCTTATCAGTTTACAACTTATCAGTGTAGCGTTATTTTTATGCCCGTACTGTATGCCATTGTTATTTCCAAATTTTCTTGCTGAGCCTCTAGGCTCATTAGTTTTCCTGGGTACAGGTGATCAGGTTTAGAGGTTGCTGGTGGGTGAAGATGAATCAGATCGGGAGGTGTTTATCATGGAACCTGCATTTTCGCGCTAGCATAGATTACATATTTTGTTCAGCTTAGATTTGAGATCAATCAGTTCGTAAATAAATTGTATCATTTATTTCATAAACAGTTCTCTGTAAATTGAATGAAATCAATTTGTAAAAGTTTATCTATATTCCGCATATCCTATAAGCTCTGAGCTATTTTTTTTCTAGTCGATCTGAAATTGATATATGTTTGCAATATAGCCCAAATTATTTGGTTACTTTGTCTTTCGACCAAATAAACTATGAATCTCTTTCAATTGCCCCCTTCAATTTATGAAATTGAAATCAAAAAATGAGATCCTCACAACTTGGTATCAGAGCATGATCCTTTGAGGTAAACACTTTTCTTTAGTCCAAGACAGTCTTCGCCAACCGCTTCATTTAAACAGTGAGTTTTATTTACATGTTATAGAGTAAGTTTCATTTTTATAATGGTATTGTGGTGGATTTGGGCTATGTCATGTCAGGAAAAAGAAGAGGAAGGAGAGAAGCTACGAATGAAGATGATAGTATGACATTAATACGCGAGTTATTGCAAGCGTGGCTCAACTGCTGGAGCAACTAGTAGGGCAATCTAGCCAAGGAAAATGGCCAATCTTCAAATATAGGATTTAGTCACGAGGAAATCCTCGGGAAAAGTTTAAAGGACAAAGGAGTTTCCAGATACCAGTGATCCACTTGCAGCTGAGAGTTGGATCAAGGCCTTGGAAGTAATTTTTGAGTATCTAATAACTAACTGATCACGATAGAGCAAGATCTGTCATTTGTGTTGCGAGATGATGCAATGATTTGGTGGGAATGAGCCATGTTAACAGTGGATATGGATGCACTTTCTTGGGAAGAATTCAATAAAGTATTCTATGATCAATACTTTACTTCGGATGTGCACTCTGAGCTGAAGCGCGAGTTTCTAAAGTTGAAACAGGGGGAGATGCCAGTGAGAGATTACATCTGTAAGTTCGAACGAGGATGCTACTTTACACCTTTGATTGGAATAGATGCGGAGGAAAAGCTTCGTCATTTTATTGATGGATTGAAGCCAACGCTTAAGCATGATGTAAGACTAGCTGAACCTAAAGACTTCAGGTCAGCAGTGGATAAAGCCCTCCGAGTTGAACAAGATTGGAAGAAGATAGAAGAAGAGCGACATCAGAAACATCAAGATTTTCAGCTCAGGAACCAGAGACAATCCAAACGGCCCAACAGCAACCAACAAAGGCCCCAGTAATTTTCTGGAGCCCAATTTTGTCAACTGTAAAGGCACTCCAGTACTTATCTAAAGCCCAATACGTGTCAAGTTGATATGACCAACCGGAACGTCTCTCGGCACCATATCTGTCATATTGATATGGCCAAACGGGACGTCATCTCTGTCAAATTTAGAAACACCACAGCCAAGTCTCATCATTCAAAATATTTTCATCTTTTTCTCAACTTTCAGCCTCAAAAATTATTTCCTCATACCTCATGCCTCAAAAGTAAAACTTTTCTCTTTTCCTCAAAATTTTTCGTAAACAGCATAATGAAAAAAAATCTCAAGCCCACTCAAACCTCATAAAATATCATAAAATCATCATTTTATATTTTTCATGACAGTGGGCTACAACTAGAACTCAAAACCCGATCTAAATTCACAAATCATCTCGCGCTGATCAGCTTAGATTGCAGGGTTCAGCTTATGATAACCCGAAAAGTATACCACACGGTTTTTAGATCACACCTAAACAGCTTAGCTAAGGTGTCCAAATCGCTCGTTCCCTTCTTAGCTCGCACTATTCAGGTCAACACATCTATCTAGATCAGCTCGGGGATTTGGTCCAGATCTTGCACTGAAAACAGCTCAGAGCACTCGATCATTTTAGAGCACACAGATCAGCTCGACCACCCAGATCAATTCGGGGCTTCGGATCAGACCATGCACTGGAAACATCTTAGAGCACTCGAACTATTTAGGGAACGCAGATCAGCTCGCAACCCAGAACAACTTAGGGTTCTCTACTCAGCTTACGATGGTCAACTTAGTTCATGGGATCAACTCAGCTCACGGGAGTCAACACATCTTACGGGGGACAACTCAGCTTACGGCAACTCAGCTTACAGGGGTCAACTCAGCTTATGACGGTCAACTTGGCTTAGGACGGTCAATTCATCTTAGGACGGTCAACACAGCTTGGGATGGTCAAAACAGCTTAGAACGGTCAACACAGCTTAGGACGGTCAACTCAGCTTACGCTCAAAGAATGGAAATAGTTTACGCTCAAGAAGGAAAAATAGTTTATGCTCAAGGAAGGAAAACAGCTTACGCTCAAAGAAGGAAAAACAGTTTACGATCAAGGAAGGAAAAACAGTTTACGCTCAAAAAAGGAAAAACATCTTACGCTCAAGAAGGAAAAACAGCTTACGATCAAGGAAGGAAAAACAATTTATGCTCAAAGAAGGAAAAACAGCTTACACTCAAAGAAGGAATAACAGCTTACGTGTATAGATTACGCTTAAAGAGGGAAAAGAGTTTACGCTTAGTAGCGATCGAAACATGGCTGAGACAAAGCCCAATCCACGTCCAACCTCTGGCCTTCTTCCTCGACATCAACAGCCCTTAGTCCCTGCTCTAAACCGAACCATCGCTTGGCTTAGCCTCAAAAGTCAACAAACCCTCGACTCTTCCCCACAACTAAAATTCTAGGCAGCCTCATCATATTCAAAAAGAAAAAATACGTCGCATAACCTCAAATTCAGCTTCAAAAAAGTAAAAAAAATCAAAAACTTAAAGAATAAAACTTACACAGTAATATGAATGAAAGGTTCATTCAAAGGAAGATTTTGTACTTGCCTTGTAATGAGAACTTACAGACGAGTGTCACAGGCTGGACGGGATGAAGATCGGGAAACGTCGCTGCTTTTGGCGCTACAGTAAAGCTAGGGTTTCTCTCTCTCTTTTCATTTTTTTTAAATAATAGACGTGGGTGTGTCGGTGTGCAGCGGAAATATTATTTAAATAAAGGGGGAAATAGGGTGTTTTAAATTTTTCAAAAACCCATGGATAAGGCTGCTACTCAACATCCTTGTCTCCTTCCTTGTATGCATTTCAAAAATTCTAATAAAGATTGGGGGATAAAACTCGTTTTTTTAAAAAGGTTTGGACTTTTAAAATTTTTCTACTATAAAATTCCCACAGAATAGGTAATGGCCTCAAAAAAATTAATTTTATAAAACATCTTTACCTCGATGTTCCCATCGTCTCCATTCGGCCTCGTAGCCCCTGTACTAAAATTCTGAAAAGGTACTCGTCATAAAATAATTTAAATAATTAATATGGTAGAAATCAAATAACGATGTCAATATAGCTATTAGAATAAGAGAAAATAATACTAAGGCATGCAATTCTTAATAAAGAAAAGGCGTTACAATACTCTTCCCCTTAGAGAATTCCTTCTTCGAAATTTGAAAACTTACCGAAGAGTTCTGGGTAGCGTTCCTTGATTTCAGCCTCTACCTCCCACGTAGCTTCCTCCTCGGAATAATTCAGCCACTGGATCTTGACCAAGGGAATGGTACAGTTCCGTAGCTTCCTATCCTGTCTGCCCAAGATTCAAGTAGCTCGCTCCTCAAGAGTCAACTCGACGATAACTGAAGTGGCTCGACACTCAGCACAAGCGAGGGGTTCGACACATATTTCCTAATCATGGAGATGTGTAAGAAATTATGTACGGCTGCTAGGCTCGGATAGGGCCACGCGGTAAGCTAACGTCCCTACTTTGTCTAAGATCTCGAAGGGTCCTATGAATCTGGGTACTTGCTTCCCCTTCTTCCAAACCTCATCACACCCTTCATAGGAGAAACCTCCAAAAAACATGGTCCCCGACTGCGAATTCTAACTCCCTCCTCCTCAGATCAGCATAATTCTTTTGTCGACTCTAGGTAGTCCTCATCCTATACCTGATCCTCGTCATTGTGTCCACCCTTTGTTGAACTATCTCAGGGCCCAGCTCTGTCCGCTCACTACCTCGTCCAGTTGGATGGGCGATCTGCACCTCCTCCCATAAAGTGCCTCATAAGGTGCCATGTCGATGGAGGCCTGAAAGTTGTTGTAGGTAAACCATAATAAAGATAGCTTGGCTTCCCAGCTCCCCTGAAAGTCAATAGCACAAGCTCGCAGTAGGTCCTCTAGTACCTTGTTCTCTCTCTCCATCTGCCCATGTGTCTGGGGGTGAAAAGCGGTGCTGAACTGCAGCTTCGTCGCCAAAGAGGCTTGAAGACTCCTCCAAAACACTGATGTGAATTGCATGCTGTCTGACATGATCGAGACTGGTATCCTATGCAGTCTAACAATCTCTCGAATGTACAACTCCTCATACTGCGTCATAGTGAATGTGGTCTTCACCGGCAGAAAATGTGCCGACTTGGTGAGTCGGTCCACAATCACCCATCTAGAATATATTCTCCTAACGGTCCTTGGAAATCCTACAACAAAGTGCATCGAAATGTTCTCCCACTTCCACTCCGGAATAGGGAGGGGTCTTAGTAGTCCAGCGGGTCTCTAATTCTATGCCTTGACCTGCTGGCAAGTCAAACACTCAGACACAAAATGACTGATATTACGCTTCATGCCCGACCACCAATACAAATATTGTAGGTCCCTGTACATCTTCGTGCTCCCTTGTGGACTGAATAAGGTGACGCATGAGCCTCCGACATAATCAGCTCTCTCAGTGCATCACCTGAAGGAACCCAAATACGTCCACTGAACCTAACAACCCCGTCGTCCACGGTGCAGAGTCCACTGCCCTTCTCCTCATTTCTCAACGTCCAGTTCTACAGCTACTCATCACTAGCCTGACTATAGAGTGGACTGTATGATCATAGAGTTCAGCCTAGGAGCTCTCCCTGCAGTATAAACCTCTAGCCCAAAGCTCTGGATCTCTTGTTGTAATGGCTATGTGACTGTCAGATGAGCCACAACTGCGTTCTTTCTACTCAATGCGTCAGCCACAACTTTAGCTTTCCTCCGATGGTAGCTAATCTCACAGTCGTAATCTTTCACCAACTCTAGCCATCTCCTCTGTCTCATGTTCAACTCCTTTTGTGTGAAGAAGTACTTCAGGCTTTTGTGGTCGGTGAAGATCTTGCACTGTCTCCATACAGATAATGCCACCAAATATTGAGAGCAAAAACAAATGCTGCTAGCTCTAGATCATGCATTGGGTAATTCCTCTTGTGCACTTTCAACTGTCTCGAGGCGTAAGCTATAACCCTATCATTCTACATCAATACTGCACCTAGTGCCTGGCTTAGATGCATCGGTCTATATCACGAAGTCACCTTTCTCTGACGGCATAGCTAAGATAGTCATTGATGTGAGGGCTTCCTTCAAGGTATCGAAACTATGCTGGCACTCCGAGATCCATGCATACTTGGCATTCTTCTTTGTCAGCGCAGTCAAGGGCACTGTAATGAGGAAAATCCCTTGATGAACTTCCGATAGTATCCGGCTAATCAAAGAAAACTACGGATCTCAGATGAATTCTTTGGCACTGCCCACTCTTTAACTGCCTCCACCATGGATGGCTCAACTTCTACTCCTTTGGCAGAAATAATGTGACCAAGAATTTCACTCTTTCCAACCAGAATTCATACTTGCTGAATTTCGCATATAGCTTCCTCTCTCTCAGCACTCCTAAAATCGTCTGTAGGTGCAGTTCGTGCTCCTCCCTACTCCTTAAATAAATGAGAATGTCATCAATTAAGACGATAAAAAACTAATCAAGGTACGGCTGAAATACCCGGTTCATGAAATACATGAAGACTGTTGGCGCATAGTCAATCCAAAAGGCATCACCAAGAACTCGTAGTGGCCATAGCGAGTCCTAAACCGTCTTATGCACTTCAGATTCTCCCACCTTTAGCTAATGGTAGCCAGAGCGAAGATATATCTTTGACAATACCGAATCTCCCTACGACTGATCAAAGAGATTCTCCACTCGAGGCAATGGGTACTTATTCTTGACAGTCACTGCACTCAACTCTCTGTAATCGATTCAGAGTCGCATACTACCATTCGTTTTCTTCAAAAAAGCACAGGCGCGCCCCACGAGGAAACATTAGGGCGAATGAATCCCTTGTCTAGCAGCTCCTGAATCTACTCCTTCAACTCTTTCATCTCGATAGGAGCAAGATGATACGCTGCCTTAGAGATTCGCAGCGTTCCTGGCAGCAACTCAATAGAAAACCCCACCTCTCGCTGCAGTGGAACTCCAGCAATGTCCTCAGGGAAAACATATGCCTATTCTTGCACTACATCCACGTCTGACAGCGACGGGCCCTCCGGTAAGGTAGTCACTGCACAAAACACTAATCTTTCTATTCACGAACGACGTTGAACCCTATTCATGGAATATAACAGGTCTACTTCCTCAACTGCTTAAAGTTAAAAGTGTGAAAAGAAAGGTTACCTATGATCAGTGTCGTGTCTAGGTCAGTCTCCTCTGCCTACATCACATAGACTCTCCCTGTAGCAGGCTGCTTCAACTGAGGGCAGTGGAAAGACATGTGTCCCGGCTGGTTGCATTTGTAACAGACTCCAGCTCCCATCAGGAATTTCCTAGAATGCTGGCATCCACGAGTGGGAAAGTGTGTTTGTGAGGCTCTCTACTCACAATTAATCTTCTAATCTCATCTTATGGGTGTTTAGTTAGCATCTAATTTAACCTTCGAATTTAAGTGATGAAATCTGGAAACCCATTTTTTTTTTATAGTTGGTCCCATCAGCTGGTCCTGGTTAACAATACAAGACTACGTTTGTGTTTCAAAAGCTATTTATTTATAACAGAACAAGCCAGTACAAATAGGTATTACATGTTACGTCTGCTAATACAAAAGCTGACCAGCAGCAGTAAAACCAGGTTCCATCTTAACGCTAACTATATCAATGCTATACTAACAGCTGATCTCTAACAGTTCCCCTTCATTGTTGCGTTTTGTTTAGTTAGCCAGCTCCCACTACTCATGCCCCAACTCAGTTCAGCTCTCGTCTACCTGTTGTCATGCACACACACAAAACAAAACAACAGCCGGATAAACTCCGGTGAGAATCGTCTCAGTATAATCAGCAGGTACAAAAAGATAATAGACGCAATACATAAAGCATAATAATTCTAAAATGCAATGCATCTTTCTCAGTTCTTAGTTCTCAGAATTGATTCCATTTCATCTCAATGCCATCAAGATTCGTATCCGATCTTGACATGAATATTCAATTATCGAAACCATCTCCGGCTTCGAAAATCAGGTCAACTCAGTCGTGGGCATTAGAATCAATTCAAATCTCATCGGATGAGTCAATCTCATGCAAAATAAAAGATCCACTACCTGTGATGGATCGACACATACACAATTCAAGTTCTAAATCAAGAACAGTAATCAAACATGTATGTGATTTCA
>KQ993950.1:83692-99280 GCA_001598015.1 Dorcoceras hygrometricum
AACTTCACAGAATCAAAGTCCGATATCTGTAGTCAAGATGTTCTCAATATTTTGAATTCAATCTTATTTATAGACGACGGTCTCTGTTTTTCTGCAGCATTTCCAACGTGTTCAATTCGAATTCCACGTGTCATGCTGAGTATTTATCAATCGTTATAGGATAAACTCCCACCGCTTCGAATCCAGCTTCTTCGATCAGTAGGTAGAGCGTATCAACTCTTCTTCGTGGTATAAAGAAATTCTCGTGACTGATGCTACTAAGTCTCACGACTAGAAGCCGTAGCTATATTCCGTTGGTGTAATATTCAGTCGCCACAAAACCAGCTTTCACAACCAACCAGTCGCAACATAACCAGCTTTCTCAATCAGCTGTCATAGCTACACATAACAACCAGTCGCTGTATTTCAATATCAAAACGACGTTGTATCAATTAACCCAGACGACGACGTAATAGCCCAACAGCTGATTCCTGATCTCTACTGAAATCACTCACCAGCTGGTCACACTAAAATATTTCATCGACTGGGCTCGCTACTAATTCAAATGCTGTAGTGTCGTGGTTCCTATGTCATAAGTTAAAACAACGTCGCATTATTCTCAAAACTGGGTAAATCAGCAGATACAACAAGCTATCGACTGGTTCCTAATCTCTCTCTGCTGCTTTGAAAACCAACAGCTGGTTCGCTCTAATAATCCAACGACTGGTTTCGCTAAGTTATTTAAAACGACATCGTATCGAGGTTCCTATTTCATAAGTTAAAACGATGTCCCACTGCTCCCTCTGCTGGAACCAAATTTCACACTGGTATCGACTGATTTGCGTTCATTATTAAAACGACAACGTCGCACCTACGTCATCAAACAGTCGACACACTAACAAACCAGCAGATGCATACACCAGCAGGTGCGTAAGAAACTCTCGCTGCTGGTTCCCACGTGACTAAACCAGCAGATTCACAAAGAACTCTCGCTGCTGGTTCCCACGTGCATAACAGTAACCTACACGTGGCGCTTCCTTATTGAATCTTGTATTTGCGCGTCTACTACCAGCAGCAATCCTTTCCCAACGACCCAAATACCAGCAGGTAGCTACAGTACTGTTGATTTTTGTTGACTTTGCTACGTAACCTGCTGCTGAACGATTTTATCAAATTCTTTGCTTCGTCCCAATTACTTAGAGAAATCCAACGATGCAAAATTCCTGAATCACACACCACTTCCAGAAGAAATCCGAGCTCATAAATTCAACTTCATCGAAAATCAATCATTTGGAACTTCAAATCACTAAATTTCGATGTAATAATTTCGGGCATTACAGTGTTTCTCTCCTGGGAACCCATGCTTGGAGCGTTCTGGTTCTGGGGTCTCCCAGATGTAGCGGGCTTTGCTGTTGGCCTCTATGTCCCTGATACGTATGAGCATTACCAATAAAGGAGCAGCTTCTCAAACGAATTTATATTAACCTTGGCCTTGCTCGGCAGACCATAAAACGGCCTCTTGTCCTATGTTTGCTGATGAGGATGAGCCTGAAATGGCCTCTTCCTCTGCGCCTCTACTCGTATGTCCTTCAGCGTCTGCTCCGTCCTGAAGGCTCTCTTCAATGTGGCGGCATAGTCTTTCAGCTCCGCCATTAGTACATCTCTATGGATAGAGGGGCTCAAATCATCTAAGAAATACTGCAATTTCTCCACAGGATCATTAGCTATGAGAGGCGAGAAGTGTCATCCTCTATCGAACTTCTTGACGTATTCAGCCACTGTCATGTCTCCTTGTCGGAGGTTCCTCAACTCCCACTTCAGTTTTTCTTGCATTGTGTGGGGTGAAATACTTGTTGTAAAAGAGATTTTCGAATCCGACCTAGTACAGAGTCTCCATGTCGACAGTTTTCTGCTCCTTCCCACCAAAGATCAGCATCCTCCTTCAGCTGGAAGATATCACAACTAACTCTGGACACATCCGCCAGACCATATATCGGAAAATGTTCTCTAGAGATCTGACCCACTCCTCAGCAACGAACGGACCAGTGAACTCAGGAGGCCCCAACTTCCTAAACTTCTCGTAAGGCAGTTCCGTCCTCACTGCCTACGAGGTACCAGCATTCTGCCTCAAAATCTATGTAAGTCCCGCCAAGACCTACTCGGTGGAACTCAGGGTGGTGGTGGTGGTGGTGGTGGTGGAGTGATCTGGCATCTAGGGGTTTAACAACCAATTTCGCTACTCAAAATCAACATGCCTCAAGTAAAATAATATACATATATAGGTCTCATAACGTAAACATACTATCTCGAAATTTCAGTAAGCATCAAATCATAGTATAAGAAACTAACATCTAGGGCAGTCAAACATTAAGACTTACAGACTTTGAGACGTGACTCCTTGAGCTTACTGCAGCCAGCTGTAGGCACAACCCAAACCAGGACCTTGCTCTGATACCATCTTGAACCACCCTCAAACTATATTCTTTTTCTTGTAATAAAAAATGCGAAAATTTTTCTTCGCCAAAACACCATACTAAATCCTAAGCCAAAATAAAAATCTATCTCTCATCATGAGCGGAAAACGGAAGGTCGCTGAGAATGTGACAATTGAACTACCATCCACTCAAAGGTCTTGCTCCTCGGTCTCAGTCCCCGTGTCATCTACACCAATCAAACTTAGTGAGCCTAGGGGTTCAACAAGTACAAAGTGGAGGATAGCAAGTACTAAATAATACATACACATGCATTAAAATAATTGTACTCATATAATTTTTCTAAAACTTTAAATGCATAAGAAACTTTATCTCAAGTCATTTTCCTTAAAATTCATGCATAGGCAATAAACTCATAATAAAAAGTTTTTCTAGTGAACTCTGTTTCTCGACTGTGGTCCCTCAACCTCAAGTCGCCTTATCAGGCTAAATAATACCGTGGTACCAAGTTGGAAAGGCACCTCAGTTCTTTTCTGGATCCCAGGCCTGTCAAGTGTAAAGGCACACCGGTACTTATCTAAAGCCCAATATTTGTCAAGTTGATAAGGCCAAACGGAACGACTCCCGGCCACATATCTGTCATGTTGATATGGCCGAACGGTACGTCTCCCGGCCCCGTATCTTTCAAATTTAGAAACACCACATCCAAGTCCAATCATTAAAAATATTTTCATCTTTTGCTAAACTTTCAGCCTCAAAAATTATTTCCTCATGCCTCATGCCTAAGTATAAACTTCATGCCTCAAAAGTAAAATTTTTCTCTTTTCCTCAAAATTTTTCGTAAACTTCATAATGCATAAAATTCTCAAGGCTGCTCAAACCTCATAAATATCTTAAAATCATCACTTTATATTTTTCATGACAGTGGGCTGCCCTCTGAACTCAAAACCCGATCTGAAATCGTAGATCATCTTGTGCCGATCAGCTCAGATTGCTGGGTTCAGCTTACGGTAACCCGGAAAGTATACCGCGCGGTTCAGCTCACACCTAATTAGCTCAAATTAGGCGCCAAGATCTTGCACTCCCTTCTCAGCTTGCACAACTCAGGTCAGCACGTCTACCAGATCAGATCGAGGCTTGGGTCTAGATCACGCACTGAAAATAGCGCAGAGCACTCGATCCGTTTAGAGTACGCAGATCAACTCGTCCACCAAATTAGCTCGAGGATTCGGATCAGACAGTTCACTGGAAATAACTCACAACACTAGAGATAGTTTAGGGTGCAGATCAGCTCACAACCCAAAACAGCTTAGGGTTCGCTACTCAGCTTACGACGGTCAACTCAGCTTGTGGGGTTAAATCAGCTCGCGGGGGTCAACATAGCTTATGGGGGACAACTCAACTTACGAGGTTCAAATCAGCTTACGAAGGTCAACTCAGCTTAGGACGGTCGACTTAGCTTAGGACGGTCAATTCATCTTAGTACGGTCAACACAGATTAGGAAGGTCAACTCATCTTAGGACGATCAACATAGATTAGGACGATCAACTCAGCTTACGCTCAAAGAAGGAAAAACATCTTATGCTCAAGAAGGAAAAACAGCTTACGCCCAAGGAGGAAAAACAGCTTACGCTCAAAGAAGGAAAAACATCTTACGCTCAAGGAAGGAAAAACAGATTACGCTCAAAGAAGGAAAAACAGCTTACGCTCAAAGAAAGAAAACAGCTTACGCTCAAAGAGGGAAAACAGCTTACGCTCAGCAAGGATTGAAACATGGCTGGGACAAAGCCCAATCCATGTTCGACGTCTGGCCCTTCTTCCTCAACATCAACCGCCCTTAGTCCCTGCTCTAAACCGAACCATCGCTCAGCTTAGCCTCAACAGTCAACAAAACCTCAACTCTTTCCCAACTAAAATTCTAGGTAGCCTCATCATATTCCAAAAGGAAAAGTACGTCTAACCTCAAATTCATAGCCTCAAAAAAATCAATAAAAATCGAAAGCATAAAGAATAAAACTCACGCAGTAATATGAATGAGAGGTGCATTCGAAGGAAGATTTTGTAGTTGCCTTGTATTGAGAACTTACAGACAGGTGTCATGAGGCTAGACGGGATGAAGAACACCGAGAATATCGTTGGTTTTTGCTGCAGAAAGATCTAAGCTATCGGGGGAAGAGAAGGGAGGGGCGGCGCTATAGTAAAGTTAGGGTTCATCTCTCTCTCTTTTCTCTTTTTTTTTTTTGACAATATAGAGGCGTGTGTGTGGGTGTGCAGCTAAATCTAATTTAACTAAAGGGGGAAATAGGGCCTTTTTGAAGTTGTCAACAAACCCATGGAGGCTTCTACTCAAAATCCTTATCTCCTTTCTTGTATACATTTTGAAAATTTGGATAAATATTGGGGGATAAAACTCATTTTTAAAATGGTTTGGACTTTTAAATTTTTCCTACTATAAAATTTCCAAAGCATAGGAAATGGCCTCAAAAAAATTACTTTTATAAAAACATCTTTACCTCGGTGTTCCCATCGTCTCCATTCCAGCTTCATAGCACCTGTACTAAAATTCTGAAAAGGTACTCATCATAAAATAATTTAAATAATTATATGGTAGAATATCAAAAAGCGAAGTCAATATAGTTATTAGAATAAGAGAAAATAATACTAAGGCATGCGGTTTTTTTAATAGGAAAAATTTCTAGGCATTACAGGATTGGTTATCGAAATTTGGCGTATTTCTTTAAGCAAAGGATAGTAGAAGTTAATCGAACCCAAGGAGAAAATTTTTTGTTTAGAGCCGCATCAGTTAAAGGAGCTACTCGCCAAATTTTAGCTCTGAAAGCTCAAAGCTGTTTAAGGAAATGTTGTTTGGTACTTTTGGCTAGTATATCGTCCATTGTTTATGATGGGAAGCCCAAGCTGTCAGATGTGAAAGTAGTGAGCGAATTCCCTGAAGTTTTCCCAGATGATATCTCAGGTCTGCCTCTAGATAGGGAACTTGATTTTTCAATTGACCTAGTGCCAGGTGAAACTCCTGTTTGTAAACCACCATATAGACTTGCACTGTCAGAAATGAAAGAATTCAAGGAGATAATCCAAGATATTCTGGAAAGAGGTTTTGTTCGTACAAGTAATTCACCGTGGGGAGCATCCGCGCTATTTTTGAAGAAGAAAGATGGAAGCATGAGACTGTATGTAAACTGTAGAGATCTGAAGAAGTTAACAATTAAGAATAAGTATCCACTCCCTAGAATTGATGGTTTATCCTATCAACTGCAAGGAGCAACAATATTTTCGAAGATCGACCTCCAATCTGGTTACCCCCAGCTGAAGATAAAAGAAGCATGTGTACAAGACGGTATTTAGAACGCATTATGGTCATTACGAATTTATAGTGATGCATTTTGGACTGACTAATGCACCTTCATTTTTCATGGATTTAATGAATAGGGTGTTCCAGCATTTTCTAGACCAATTCGTAATAGTTTTCATAGACTACATTCTCTCTACTCAAAGAGCAAAGAAGAGCACACAGATCGGCTTAAGGTGGTGTCGTAAATTTTGAGGAATAAAAATTTTTTTCTAAGTTTAGTAAATGTGATTTTTAGCTTGAGAAAAGTTGCTTTTCTAGGTCATGTAATCTCTATAAAGGGAATATAAGTTGACCCAGCTAAGGTAGAAGCAGTTCGGGACTTGCCTGTGCCTAAGAGTGTTACCGACATTAAAAGTTTTCTAGGCTTAGCCAGTTATTACCGACGTTTTATCGAAGGTTTTTTCAAAGATAGCCGTTTGCCAAACTAGCTACGCTTACTATCCAATCTATGCTTTAGAGAAGGGCAATCACGAGATGAACAGCTGGTTAAGTGGAAACGACAAGACGAAGAAAGAGGTGGAAATACCTATACCAATGTGGAAGGAATTGTGAGGTATCAAGGCAGATTTTGGGTACCCCAAGTAGATGCTTTGAGAACTGAGATCATGAATGAAGCTCATACCACACCTTACTCAGTTCACCTAGGAGTTACGATGATGTATAAGGATTTGTAAAAGCTATATTGGTGGCCAGGAATGAAGCACGATATCTCCAGATTCGTTTCATAATGCTTAACATGCCAACCAGTTAAAGTAGAACACCAAAGACCAGCAGGAATATTAAAGACTCTTCCCATACCAGAATAGAAATGGGAGAACATTGCTATGGACTTTGTAGTAAGTCTACCAAGAACATTATATGGTTTCAATTCCATTTGGGTTATACTGGATAAGTTAGCAAAGTCAGCTCATTTATTGCCCGTTAAGACGACGTACGATCTGAACAAGTACGTCGAGCTGTATATCAAGGAAATAGTGAGATTTCATGGTATTCCAGTATAATCGTATCGGATAAAGATCCAAGATTCACATCTATGTTCTGGAATAGTTTTCATCGAGCATTGGGAACCAAACTAACGTTTAGTACAGCTTTCCATCTCCAAACTGATGGCCAATCTGAAAGAGTAATCCAGACACTTGAAGATTTACTTTGTGCATGTATGATTGATTTTACTGAAATTTGGGACTATAAGTTACCATTGGTAGAATTCTCGTACAACAATAGTTCCCATGCTTCAATAGAAATGGCCCCTTACGAAGCACTTTATGGAAGAAAGTTCCGATAACCAATTCATTGGATGATGTAGGTGAAAGAGTGGATATAGGACCAGACATTGTGGAACAAAATTCTGAATCCATTAGTAAGTTACGTGAACGTATGAGGACAGCACAAATTAGACAGAAGAGCTATGATGGTAACCATCATCGAGAGCTGAATTTTGAAGCTGGAGCCATGTGTTTCTGAAGGTTGCACCCATGAAAGGGGTAATGAGATTTGGAAGGAAACGTAAGCTGAGTCCAAGATTCATTGGTCCATTTGAGATATTATAAAGCGTTGGGATGCTATATATATATATATATAGTCACTGGGACACTCGATTCATAGCTAAGGGGCTCCACTAGCTGAGGCACCTCCAGGACCAGCTGATCACCTGGATAACCTAAAATCCAAATACACAACAAAACAGCCCCAAAGGTAAGGGGTCAAACCAGTATGGAGATCAACATACAAAACAGACGAAGAACGTATGAAATATGCAAAGTGCTATACTATGCACGTCTGGTAACAAGAAATCACGGGTACCAACACCAGAGGCCAAACGAAAAAGGGCATCAACAACATGTGGCAACGTCGTCGGGGATTCAGGTGCTACCCCGGCAACGGAAAATAGATGTGGCTCATCGTCGACACAAAGACGGGCGCTACGCGAACGGCCACAATGGAAAACCAAGGTGTACGGCAATCACCTGCCACCATATATCTAGGCCACAGCATCTGAGGGAGGGGGAGAAACCTGGTGCGTCCTCAGTGCACTCCATCATGAGAGTGTAACACAACACCACAATAAGAGAGTAGAACTCAAAACAGAGCATCAGACCAAAGGTTATCAACAAATCACAGGGCCCAATATGAATGCATATGCTTTAAGCCATCATATAAATTCACGACATATATCAAATGTATGAAGGAAAATCACCACAAGACATTCAAGAACATAGCGCATACTCATACTCTACGAATCTATATACGTGCTCCATCTGTATCTCAATACTGCTTACCACACCTCAAACAGCTCGCGGCAGAGCATATTACACACCGATACAGCTCAAAACAGATCGTGCACGCTCCTCGAAAGATCACTCTAAAAACCACAAGAGTGCTAGCTGCACTAGAAGTCTAACAACCAATCCGATGCACTCAACAACCTATAAACAGCCAGTACAATTACAATCCAGCTCAGAACTCAACGAAAACCAGCTCGGGCACTCACCGGTGCACAACTGAGAGCAATCAACTCAAGTCAAATCAAACCAACAATAATAATTCGTAATACTGGTCTCAAAATAGAGCTAAGGACAAGAGCTTATACTTACAGCTCAAAAGTCCAAACTGAAAAGCTAAGCGGCCTGAAAAGACGAAGAACAACTCGTGTCCACATTCCAGCGTTGCTTTCCTCCGACCACCATCAGTCACTAGACTAGCCGGGAAAGATAATGCTTGGCAAGAGGGTTCCAAAGACACTACCCTTGCTCAAAACGGATCAACCAATCTCAAGATATCGGGAAAATACTAACTCACATAAACAGTACTTAGGGTTCGAAGATTCAGCTCGGGCTCTCTGGAAGGGACGAGGGAATGAATTCCAAAATTATCTAACACTTGTGTTATATCGACCATACACAAGGATAAGGACGAGAAAATTACTGAAATACCCCGGTATAAGCTCATCCAATCTGATCTATGGTGTCCACCGACCAGCACGGGACCTCCAGGCTGATCCTCCAGCATAGGAAAACAAAGTCCCATCTGAGCAGACTCCAGTTCAAGACAACAGATCTCCTTCGAGCTAACTCCAACTTAGAGCAACGGGCCTGCTCTTGAGATCTGACCCTGGTTCAACATGCACTACAACTTACCAGATCAACGCCAATAGATCAGCTTAGCGCTAACAGAACAGCGCGGCGCTACTGAACAGCGATATTAGATTTCAACTCACGTCTCGACCAGCATGCGATACTCAGAGCAATAGTACCTTCAGATCATCTCACTACAGATCAGCACGGGACTCAACTATCAGCACGGGTATCCAAAACAGAACGGTGCTACCTATATAATCACAGCACTACCAGATCAACACGCAGCACGATCAGCTCGGCACGGATCGATCAGCACACAGTACGATCAGCTCCGAACAATTGAGAAGGCCAGCACAGCTCGATCCAATCCAGCAATGTTCATCAGATCAGCATGCACTGTCCCTACGACATACTTTACCCAGTAACCTGCACCCGTAACAGCACTCGTCACAGCAGACCAGCATGCACTCAGATCAGCTCACGCCCAATCTGATCCCGCCTAAACTGATAAAATCCTAATCTGATTCATGGTCTCACATAAATAATGCATCGTAAAATGTAAATTATATAAATAAATAAAGATCATTTTTACAATAGTCAAAGCCCACTACCAACAGTTGGCTAGATAGGAATCTACTCAAATAGGCCGAATATCCACCTGTAATCACGACAATAATTGTGAAGTGCTTACTACGGAAGTCATGAAAGATCACGTTACAAAAACCAGTTTTCTTAAGGAAAACAAACAATTTGTGTCAAATATATGGCATGGAAAGACAAAGTTGAGAAAGAAAAATTTTTGACGTTAATTTATAGAACTTATATTATACAATAAAGAAAAAATACGGGATTTCCACTCTCTTGTCTTCTATTTTATAAAGGACCACGTCTATAATGTTATCGTGACAATGTTTTTGTCATATTTTATAAAATATGGGGGGTTCTCACTGAGACGCCCGAACCTTTACATGAAAATGTAAGTATCTTTTTTTTTGGATTTAAAATTTCAAATACTAAATAGATCATAAAGTCAGTTCAATCAGGTGCTGTCATAAACATCAAATCATGAAACATCTAAAACTCAATACGCTCATAAATGGGTTTACTCTAAAAGAATAAAATTAATGAATCAAAAATAGAAAAAAAATGTAAACTGCGAAAGATGTATGTCCGTAGATAAGCACCCTCTCACCCCCGACCAAGCTCTCGCCAACCAGCATCACCTAACATCCTCACCTCCATCAATGAAATCTAGTGAGCCTAGGGGTCAAACAAGTAAATCCGGTGATACCGAATAATAAATAATCCAAGCACATGCATAAAATATTTTTAATTAAAATATCAATCACTTCATCAACTTTCAATTAAAATGTCGCCAAATAAAATCCTTAAACAAAATTTTTCATTTACCATCAGATAACCATTTCCAATAAAGGAGTATCATCAAATAAATCCCTTAACATTTCATCAATTTATTTTATGAAATGTGGCTCATAAATTTCCTGCAGTCATCGGTCAAGTCGCTTAACCTAGCATAGAAGGATCAAAAATTTTTGGGACACCCCGACCCAAAGGTCGAAAATCACATTCCTGTAATTAGTCAAGTTGGCTGGGAACCCGACCCGTCGGTCGACATCTGCACGCCCATAATAATTTGATGATGCACCTGAACCCCTCGGTCGGCATCCACATGGCCTAGAAAGGCAACCTTTTCAAGCTAAAAATCACATTTTCTGAACTTGGAAAAGAGTCGTCTGTCCCTCAAAATCTGCAATAATGTCCTGAGATGCTCAGAATGCTCTTCTAGAATTTTGGTGTAGATCTCAGGATATCATCGATAATACTATCATGAACTGATCCAAGAAAGGGTGAAACATTTTGGTCATAAGATCCATGAATGTTGTGGTGTGTTCGTCAATCCAAATGGCATCACAAAAAACTCATAATGGTCATAACGAGTTCTGAAAGATGCTTTATAGACATCAGACTCCCTGATTTTCAAATGGTGATAGCCTGAACTAAGATCGATCTTAGAAAATATAGCTTCACCCTGAAGTTGATCAAACAAATCCTCAATCCTTGGCAAGGGGTACTTGTTCTTCACTGTCAACTTGTTCAATTCCTTGTAGTCTATGCATAACCTCATACTCCCATCCTTTTTCTTTATGAACAGCACTGGTGCACCACAGGGAGAAACTAGGGCATATGAAACCCTTATCCAGGAACTCCTGAATATGCTCCTTCAGTTCTTTCATCTCAGTCGATGCAAGTCCGTACGGTGGTTTGGAGACAGGTGCTTCATTTGGCACTAGATCAATAGTAAACTCAAACTCCCTGTCTGATGGAATACCATAAACATCATCCAAAAACACCTCTGGAAATTATTTCACTACCTCAACGTCGGGCTTGAGTAGGTCTCTCACCCTCCGATAATATAGAAATCCTAGCCAAGAACCCTGACATCCTTTCCTCAAGAATATCTACGCCTTTAGGGCTGAAATTAGGCGAGAAGTTCTCTTGCTCTGCACGGCCTCGAATAAGAATCGGCTTCCCTATGGTGGATTAACCTCTACTGTCTTCGGATGAAATCTATCATTACTTCATAACTCGTCAACCAATCCATCCCCAAGTTCAAATCAAACTCAGGCATAGGTAGAACAATCAAATCAGCAGACACTAGATTTCCATGAAGCCTAAGTTCTATGTTTCGAAGTATATGGTTAGACAAAATTTCTTCCCCGATGGTACAGTCACAAAATATCCCACAGATGTAAAGTCATGTTGAACAGACAATTTCTTTAAAAAACACTCCTGATATAAAATAATGTGTAGCACCATAATCAATTAAAGTAGTAGTAAGCATGTCAGCTAAAAAAATCATATATGTGACAACGGTGGTATTCGGATCCATCTGCTCTGCAGTCATCACAAAGGCTCAGCCTGCCACGGTTTGCTTCAGCTATGGGCAATCTTTAGCATAATGTCCCGGTGCTCCGCACTTAAAGCATACATTCATCCCCAATCTGCACTGGCTGGCATGGTTCTTGTGGCACTTTGAACATAATGTCTTATTGTCAATCTTAGGGGTAGTGGAAGACGGTGGTCACTGAAACTGAGGAAGTTGTCCCCGAGGTCTATGTGGCTCGACATTTGCCTCTTGAACTGCCTCTGGTCCTGATGAGGAGATACTTGTCTCTTCAACTAGCGCTCCTCTTCGAACTCCTTGGCCATGTTCGATCCTCAAAGCTTTATCAATTGTTGCCCTATAGTCCTTAAGCTCTGCTAGCCTAACATCATGCTTAATCATCGGGTGCAGGCCGTCATCAAAGGAACAAAGTAACAGCCTCGCTCAAATGCGGAAGTAATCCCGCACAGACAAATCCTTCTGATTCAGTGTTAGAAACTCACCTTTCAACTCAGAACGCACATCTGCAGTTAAATACTGATCATAAAAGACCTTCTTGAATCCATCCCAGGTGAGAGTAGCCACATCAACTGTCAATTTAGCTCCCTCCCGCTAGATCATGACGTCATCCCTCAGCATATAGATCGCTCATCTGGGTCGATCACGATCGACCAACTGAAGGTAGTCGAAGATAACCTCCAGGGATTTGATCCAGCTCTCCGCCACGAGTGGATCAGTACTACCAGTAAACTCCTTGGGACACCGATGCCTGAAGCGCTCCTGTGGATCCTCCTGGCCGAGCCCGCAACCTGTTGGTTGTCCGCCTCCACGGCCAGCTCTTCCAACCATCTGCTCTAACAATTGAGCCATCCCAGCTGGAACCCGGAAGCTGCTGCCCGAGCTATCATCCTCGACTGAGGAGCTTCTTCTCCCTCGCCCTCTTCCAGACATTATTTGTAACCATTAGCCCGGTTCCACCACATGACCTACATAATAGAGCATTATACTTTAAACAAAACTTTACCATTTTCATACAAATTTAAACCTCGAGAATAACAATAAATAACTCAAATTTAGTCCTTTAAAATGTACTTAAACTTCATGAGGAAAATAAATAACTCAATTTGAATGAGAACTATCTCGGACTGGATGCGAGCGCTTATCTTAAGAACCATGATCTAGTATCAATTTGAAGCGCCCGAACTTTTACATGAAAATGTGAGTAAAAAATTTTTCGGATTTAAAAATTTTGTATGCTAAATAGATCATAAAAGCCGATTCAATCAGGCGCTAGCATAAACATCAAATCATGAAACGTCTAAAACTCAACAGTACGCTTATAAATGGATTTACTCTCAAAGAATTGAAAATTAAGGAATCAAAATAAAAAAAATGTTTTAAACTGCGGAAGACGTGTGTTCGTAGATAAGCATCCTCTCACCCCTGACCAAGCACTCGCCAACCAGCATCACCTAACATCCTCACCTACGTTAGCCTAGGTGCCTAACAAGTAAATCCGGTGATAACAAATAATAAATAATACAAGCACATACATAAAATATTTTTAATTAAAATATCAGTCATCTCATCAACTTTCAATTAAAAGGTCTCTAAATAAAATCCTTCAACAAATTCTCCATTTATCATCTGGTAACCATTTCCAATAAAGGACTACCATCAAATAAAATCCCTTAAACTTTCATCAATTTATTTTATGAAATGTGGCTCATAAATTCCTTATGTTATCAGTAAAATCGCTTAACCAATCATATAAGGATCCAGAATTGGTGGAACACCCCGACCATAATCAATCAAGTTGGCGGGAAATCCATACCCATCGGTCGACATCCACACGCCCGTAATAATTTGGGATTCGAAGTGCTAAAAAACCTTAAAAATAATTCTACAACTCTTAAATGTGCCCATAAATTTTAAAAGTGCTAAATTTAAAGAAACTTATAAAGCACGTTTAATTTAGCGGTAAAATAATAAACATAAAATCTCAAAAAGCGCTATTTACTTTAGCAAGAAAAAGAAATAAAATAACTGGACTTAAATCCGGATAAAATTTTATAAATTATCATAAAAATATTTTTCTCTTTAAAAAATGCTAATTAATAAATTTTAAAAGCAATCGTTTATCGCGCTCGGACGTCTTCCTCCGAAATCTCCACTCGAACAAAATATCGTGAGTTCTGACTAAAAGTGTCAAAGGTTAGATTATAGCTCAATTTAGAACAATAGACGTGTTAGAGTAGATGTCCAACTAGCCAACTTGTGGCGTGTGGGTTTATAGACTCTTGTATGAAATAATCTTTATATATATGATATTCGCATTCTTTTATATGGTGTTCTTTACTTTCATTATGTGTGTAATGATTTACAATTGCGTTGAGTAAAGACCTAGAATACACCTAAGTGTATGTTAGATGTGATTGTGGGTATGACGGCTATCATGAAACACATCTAATAGTCGCTGTGTATTCTGAACATGTTCCTAGTCGATTGGGCCGTCAAAATGAGGATAAGGCCGCCCGAGTTCGAGACTAGTATCTGCGATGCGAAGTACCATGTTTCATTGGTAGGGAACATTGTGATGTTCTGAGCATGCAGATAGATAGTGACCTGGTGATCTATCGAACTACCCTCGTTCGGACTTTCTAAGTGTTTACCATTTGTCGAGTGGATAAGTCCGAGGTCTTGGTTGTACTGATTAGTCCTCACGACTCGAAACGTCATTGAGACTCTACATGATAGGCGTCTCACTTTGACCCATTTGCCGATTCACTTGGGGTCATAAGGCGTCGGGATTGGGTGAGACTCCGATGCATGTAGGAGTCGATGCATCGTTGTCGAGGATTCACCGCTCGCAGACATGCGTGGATATTCTATGCTATGTGAGGAGATAATAGTGTATAAATCTCTAGCCAGAGTACTAGAAGTGTTTTAGGTAAATGTGTTTACCTAGTTACACTCGCGATGTCACTATTCGATCTCCAAGATGTATGCATAGCTATCGGATCTATAGCGACTCTCGATTTACCAATGGTCGTTGATCTGATCGGGATATATGGATTGAAAGGACCTTACTGTACGTTAACCACGACCAACTGGTTCTTGCAGGCACTATCAGTGATACCTAGGGGATCATGGGGTGATGTTGCTAGACGCTTTACCATGATCCGTTGGGCAGGTCCGGAATTGTGATTTCGGAGCCACAATGGTTGTGGGCCCACGACTAGCTGTATCCCTGAACCATTGAGGGTCACACAAGTACTAGATTCGAGATTCCCGCACGGATACTCAGCTCAATGTGTTGAGCACGAGAAGAGGATTTCGGGAAGTGCGACTTCCTAAAAGTCAACAGGGGTCAAACCGGGGTTTCCCGCTGTTGAGGGGCAAAACGGTAATTTTACACTGGGGTTCTAAAAAAACGGTTTTTAAGATCATATTATTCAGTTTTGGAAACTGAATCGATCGGTCCGATCTGATCGGTGATCGGAGTTACGATGAAGTCTCGGTGGTGGAGATGAACTGAATGTTCATTGTTGGACCCGGGCCCGTTGGGCCGGTCCAAGTCCAACTCCTAAGTCTATTTAATTAGACTAAGCTTCATTTAACTAAACACTTGATACAATATTGAAACCCTAAACCTAGCTTTGGCCGCCCCCTCCTCACTCACATAGCCGCCGCCGCCGCCTAGCGCCGCCGCCGTCGCCGCACGTCTTCGCCGGAAATTCGTTTCCGGCCAATTCGACGAGGAGAACTCCGTTCGTGCTGATCTCGTCAGTCCTTCTAGTGCAGGCTGACGAAGGAGTCTCGTT
>KQ993950.1:125375-146621 GCA_001598015.1 Dorcoceras hygrometricum
CCCGATGCATGTAGGAGTCGATGCTTCGTTGTCGAGGATTCATCGCTCGCTTACATGCGTGGATATCCTATGCTATCTGAGGAGATAATAGTGTATAAATCTCTGGCCAGAGTACTAGAAGTGTTTTAGGTAAATGGGTTTGCCTAGTAACACTCGCGATGTCACTATTCGATCTCCAAGATGTATGCATAGCTATCGGATCTCTAGCGACTCTCGATTTACCAATGGTCGTTGATCTGATCGGGATATATGTGTTGAAAGGACCGTACTGTACGCTAACCACGACCAACTGGTTCTTGCAGGCACTATCAGTGATACCTAGGGGATCATGGTGCGATGTTGCTAGGCGCTTTACCATGATCCGTTAGGCAAGTCCGAAATCGTGATTTCGGAGCCACAATGGTTGCGGGCCCACGACTAGCTGTATCCCTGAACCATTGAGGGTCACACAAGTACTGGACTCTTGATTCCCGCACGGAAACTGAGCTCAATGTGTTGAGCATAGGAAGAGGATTTTAGGGAGTGCGACTTCCTAAAACTCAATAGGGGTGAAATTGCGATTTAACACTGTTGAGGGGCAAAACTGTCATTTGGACTAGGTAATCTGAAAAATTGTTTTTCGCATCATGATATTCAGTTTTGGAAACTGAGTCGATCGGTCTGATCTGATCGTCGATCGGAGTTATGATGAAACCGCAGTGATTTAAATGAATCGAACGTTCATATATTGGACTGGGCCCGCCCTAGGTCCAATAGGCCAGTTCAAGCCCATGTACCATCCTTATTAACTTAAGTTGGTCTAGGGCTACAATTAATCACTAATCAACTCATAACCCTAGCCTCCATAGAAAAATCGGCCGCCACTCTCCCTCAACCTCACGCACGGCCGCCGCCCACCGCCGTCGGTCGCCGCTGATCGCCACCGCCCGCCGTCGTGCAATCGGACTTGTTCCAATCAGTTTTTCGAGGTGATTCCATCCGTGGCAAATCCGTCAAGTCTTCTAGTGCAGATTGACGGAGGAAGATTGAATCTGGTCGTGGACCTGATTGGAGGATCTACCGCCGCCTACCGTGAAGAGCCAGTTTTCTTGTAAATCTGGTTGGAGCCAGGCGCCTAGACGCCAGCAAGGTAGCAATCTATGAACACCCTATGTATGTTTGTAGATTAATTTTGATGTATTGAACACTTTCCGGGCCAATTTTTGTTTTCCGCGGCGCCCCCGGGAAGTGGGATCCGGATCCGCCACCGTATGCCGACAGTGGTATCAGAGCCAAGGCTCGGATCCTTCAATACATTATTATGCCATAATTGTATCGAATCTCAATTTTTCGAAAACACAAAAAAAATTTTTGGAATCGCAGCCGCCGGCCGCCTTTGGCCGCGGCGGCCCAACATCTGCGCTCGATCGCACCTGATCGTCGATTGTTGCTGGTCTCACGCACAACCTTGTGCGATCTGCCGATGGACGTTGCGCCATGCGCCGCACTCGTTGCGGCAAGCGTGCGGCCGAGCGCCGCACGCTACATGGTGGCGGCGGCCGCCGTCCGACGTGATTTCCGGCAGATTGTTGCGACGGCTGATTTTTCCTACTAGGTTTAGTTCGGGCCTGTCCCGGGCAACCCATGAAGTTTTCGGACCGATATTCGATATCGGGCCGATTTTGGTCGATTTTGAAATTTTGAGATTTTTGGCCCAAAATTGTTTTAGGCCCAATATGATGCAATTAAAATTGCAAAATATGATTTTAGTTATGAAATAAGATTTTATAATTAAAATATGATTTTGTTGATTAAAATATGATTTTATCGACAAAATGCGATTTTATTATAAAATGCGATTTTATGATTAAAATATGAATTTGTGGTAAATAATTTGATTATTTAATTTATGAAAATTAATTAGATTGGTTGCATGTTTGGGATGATCGAGAGCCGTGCCAAATGTGTTAGGTGTATGCATTAGTTTTTGCGATTACGGTTGTAATATATTGTTGATTATCATTTTATAAAGTGGGTCTGTTTGTGGCCCGTTCCCAGCCCTTAAAATTGTATCCCTTATGTGACATGGAAATTTAATTGTAAATTACTAGACTTAGTGGGAGGACATTTGAAGATGGTGCGCCGATGACGATCAAAGATATTGAAGATCGAAGATCTGTAAAACCGAAAGCAATTGTAATAGGATTGCATTGCATATTGCATTTCACCTAGGATTGGACCCAGGTCCTGACTGGCAACCACGGACCGCATAGCTCTCGCGATCGATCATCCCAAAGTTATTTATGTTGGATCTGTGTGAACAGATCCAGAATGTGTTTTGAATTACACAAAACCTATTATTTTGTTACTAACATCTCTACGTAGTGTGCAGAACATAAATAAGATAGAGAGAAGAGAAATCTTATAAAGGTCTGAATATATCAATAAACAGAGAAGTGTTGTAATCAGACTTGAGAAAGATTGAAGAAGTGAAGTCTAAACCAGTCGACTGGAAGAAACAAGAAAAGAAGAACAAAAATCAGTCGACTGGAACAAAAGAAAAGAACCAGTTTCAAAATTGATCCAGCAGCAGTAGTTGATAAACCAGTTGGTGCAATGAAACAAAATCAGATGCTGCACTGAAATGAATATAAACCAGACGCAGAAATGGAGAATATTCCAGACGCTGAAATGAAGCACTAGACGCAGTAATTGAAGAATATCAGACATTGTGGAAAGGAAGTTAAAAAAACTGATGATGGCTTGAATTCTAGAAGATGGTGAATCAGTTTATATGAAGCGCAGCAGATGATGAAGAGCAAAACAGCAGAGATTAAATAAATTGAATATTGAACAAGATTTCAGCAGTAGATAAGAAGCAAAGAAGCGTGAGCAAACAGAAGACTTCAGCAGTTGGACTTTGAGCAGAATATGAAACCAGTTGAAGCAATTGAATAGCAGAATATTTGAAAATATATCAGTTGTTGATATGGAAGAAAACCAACAGCAGCAAACAACTGGTGAACATATTTATTGGAACGAGAAATTGAAACAGTTGATGAATCAAAGATACAACCAGCAGTTGAACAACTGAAACAGAAGAAAGATTGCAGCGTTGAAACAAAAAGAAGAAGATTGAATTAATTGCCGCAACGAAATTAATTGTGAAAGCAATCAGTAGTTGCAAACAGTTGTTGGAACAAGAAGTTAACAGCTGTTGCGCACTAACAATAAAGAGATAGAAGAGAAGCTGTTGTAATAGAATCAACGCTCAAGATGGAAAGAATCAATGGCTGAAATAGAGTCGTGCATAATGCCTCAATTCAAGGGAACAAGATTTGTACTATTCTGGGAAATAGTACAATTTACAGAGGAGCGTTGCACGGAAATGGAAAGAAGACAGATTTAGCCGTAACAAGCGCAGAAGAGATTGAATTTGTCTAACGGCCATATTTGAATCAAAGGGTGAAGAAAATCGACACCAATACACAAAATTTGTTAGCTGAGAAAACAGAAGTGACCGAGAGCCTCACAAATCTGGTAACACAGATTTATGTTTAGCGTGACTTGTTAAAAACAGATTTTAAGGTCTTCGAAAATAAAAATCGAAGGAGTTCATTCACCCCCCCTTCTGAACTCCTTTTTACTTGTTTTGACCCTTTTCTGGGACCATCAATTGGTATCAGAGCAGGCGCCTCTCAGTCATTGAACAGTTAAATTTTTTTTGTATATATCTCAATATGTCATTTTCTCACAATGAAATTCCTTTGTTGTCTAAGGAAGAATATGACGTATGGAAGATCAGGATGCAAGCCCACCTTGCCGCCCAGGATGATGATATGTGGGAAGTTATAACTAACGGACCACTAAAGATTATGAAGGCAAATCCAGCTTTTGCTATCACAGGTGGCGCTCCTGAATGGATAGAGAAGAGCAGAGCTGAATATACTACAGAAGATAAAAAGAAGGCCAACCTTGACAATGTAGCGAAGGACATCTTATATAAAACACTGGACAAAGACATGTTCAGTTACATTAAAACATGTGCTACTGCCAAGGAAATATGGGAGAAGCTCACCCAAATCTGCGAAGGCAATGATAGAAAAGTCTCTGTTGCAGAAGAAAGCAACAAACATTGGGCAGACTCAGATTCAGACTACAATTAAAGCAGTTCATCATCAAGTGATAGCGAACAAGAAGAAGTCAACTTCTTGATGGCCAACGATTCCATGGAGGATGAGGTATTTGATTTCTCAAATGACAAATTCACACGTGAAGAACTCATCTCCGCACTTAATGAGATGGTCAATGAGTACAGGAAACTTTCTCAAACATTCGAGGAAGTCAAAGCTGAAAACAAAAGTTTGAAAAATAGTTCAGGTGAACCAAGTGTCTCTCAACTTGGGGAATCTGACAATTTGAAAACTGAATTAAGTAAGCTAAAGACTGAGAATGAATTGTTGAGAATGAAGTCTGAAGAGCTCACATCTGAAAATGATCAATTAAATTATCTGGTGAGCTCCTCGACAAAATCCTCTGTTTCCCTGAATAAATTAGATAGCCAGAAGTCAATAAATGACAAATCTGGATTGGGTTTCAAATTCAGTGAAAGCTGTATTGGGGTAACAAGTACTCAGTCAAATCTGGAAGGTGGCAAGTTCAATAAAATGAATTTTGTCAAATCCAGTATGACACATGACATGAATGAATCGATTGAGCATAATGACCAGATCTCTGAGAAGATGAACCACGAAAGTGAGAATGGCTTTGGATATGTTAAACCCGAGAACAATAAGCCTAGTTGGCTAAGAAACAGATTTGTCAACATGAAAGCTGATTTCAAGACATCTATTCCTAACCAACAAAGGCGTGGCTCTATGAAGGTGAAATCTGGTTGGAATAAATTTCATCATCAACGAAATCTGAATGGTCAAAGTGCGAAATCAAATCACAACAGATTTCACAATGTTTATGCACGCACCCTTGTGGACACACATACTAGGAGGACTGTCAAAGTAATTCAAGTATGGATCCCGAAAGGGTTAATCCAATCTGGACCCAAGTAAAATTGGGTACCAAGATTTGTTTTCTTGATTGCAGAAAAACAGGTACAAAGGCTTCAACAGATTCCACCATACGGTATCTGGACTATGGATGTGCACGTCATATGACAGGAAACCCGAAGTTGTTATCAGATGTCACACCTTGCAAAGGAGCCAAAATCATGTTTGGTGACAACTCACATGAACCAGTTGATTGTCAAAGAAATCTGGATGCTCAACGCAACAATGCTCCAAGAGATCTGATGGGTAATGTTGAAATTATTGATTTAAATAATGATAACCCTGTACAGGAACAGATCTTTCCTGGTATGCAAGTTGCGGGATCTGGAACAACAATTACGCAAGACACAATGCAAACAGATCCCTCCATACGTCACCAGATTTCAGAAGTTCAAAATGCGAACACAAGTGAACAACAGATCTCTCAGTCAACCAGTTGACGTCTGAAAATGCTAACGCAAGGGAACAGTTGAGATCTGGAACAAATGTTGAACAGTTGAGATCTGATCATCACGATGCAATTACACAACAAAGCAACGAAAGTGAACAGGAAGCAAATCCCATGGGATCTGATCTTCGGTGGAATAGAATTCATCCACCCGAGCAGATCATAGGTAACATTCAATCTCCTGTTCGCTCACGAGGCCAGATCTCGCATGATTACTTTGATTCAGCTTTCATATCTCATAAAGAGCCTAAATTGATTGAAGAAGCATTAGCAGATTCTAGTTGGGTAGATGCTAAGCAAGATGAACTAAATCAATTTGAAAGAAAATATTTTCGTGTGCTCTGATAGCTTTTTAAAATCTGTTTATGCGGAAATTTTCAGTTGCTGGTGCCTTGTTGTTTATTGGGCTTATATTATAAAAGACAGGGAGAGTGATAATTTTGGAATTACAGAGCATCGTTCCAAAAGAACGTGCAGTGATATGTCTTCAAATGGAAGAGATTCTGTGAATTCCATTATTATCTATTTCTTAGTCTTTAGTAATTTGAGCAATCTGTTTAAGCACCATTTCAGATTTGACGTTGTTCATATTGCTTTTAGGTGTTTTGCCAAATCTGTTTGTTCTTGCATTGTATCTATGCTACAAATGATTTTAAATGCTTTTGAGCTGAATGTATAAAGATAGGGAGAGTAATGAACTTCGATTACAGAGTATTTTCCAAAGAAAATACGGCAATATTTCTTCTGACGAGCTGACGGATTGCGCGATATCCGTGTATGCCAAGATTTCAGATGAGGTGGTGGGGCCGCGCTGAATGAAATGGGAGAAAATCTGTAATTGGTTTATTCTTATCTCTTGTCTGCATATTGTAAGCTAAAACAGTAGCATACGATTTTTTTAAATTCATAGCATACTGTTTGCATATGGTCTTTTCCCAAAATCTGTTTTGAAAATTAAATTAAAATTCCTGTTGTCATTTTTTTTGTGTGGCAGTATAGGGAGAGTATCATTTTAAAATTCATCGGGAAGACCTGAATTCGAACCCTTTTTGATTCCCACAAAAAGGGAGAGAATATTATTGTGTTATTGACAATTCTACGTAGTGTGCAGAACTTAAGTAAGGAGAAGAAGTCTGAATGAAGAGCCGTGCGTTGCATTGCCTATCAAACAGTAGAAATCTGGTAACTATAGAAGAAAGCAGCAATGATGACGTCACTAAATCTGATACATAAAGATCGAAAGCAGCGATGATGACGTCACTAAATCTGATACATAAAGAGCGAAAGCAGCGATGATTACGTCACAGAAATCTGGAAGCGCAAGGGAGGAACATCGTTGTTTTGTATTTAGCGCTGGAATCTGGTGAAGAACTTCGAGCAGATTTGATGATGTCATAGAAATCTGTTAAATGAGAAGACGTTCAAGGAAAACAGATTTGCTTACGTCATATTTACATGATGGACAGCATGCTTACGTAAGCAAATCTGATAGACAGAAACGCGTGAAGTCTGAAATGTCGAAGAGGAGAAATTTGGAAACAGTAACGACGTCGATATAATTAGAAGCGAAGTATTCAGCAGCAACAAAAAATATTCGATGAACAAGAGATCAAATGAACACCAGATGTTGAAGTCTGCTAAGCAATCGTATTACAGGAGAAATCTGATATGAAGAGATGAAACTTGAATTAACCAGATTTCTCCTGTCTGTTTTGGAACGTCAAAGTCGAGAAGTTTTCTGTTGAAGAAATGTTCAATAAGAAGAAGAAATCTGGACGTATCGAATAGAAACCAGCAGCTGCACCAAGATAAAGGTATCAGCGCAAGAAGAATTCAGCAGTAGACGCTGTGTTGAAAAATTCCAGATATTGTTATTGAACAAAGAAGATATCAGTCGACTGGATTGGAGTGCTCAGTGTTAAAGCAAAACGGTGCACTATAATATCAGCAGATAAATCGATCAGCAGAAGTCGGGAGGAACAACGAATCAGCAGAAGATATTGAACCAGCTGGAGTAATCAATCCAGCAGTTGCGCATATTCACCTGCTGGTAGATCAGCAGGTAGCTACAGTTGTTTGATTAACCAGCTGATGGTACTAGCAAAACGATGTCGTACAAATAAGTTAAAACGATATCATTTTAACTAGCGCATTCAGCAGGAAGAACGCAAAAAGAAATCAGCTGGTGGAAAACATGAATCAGCAATTTCAAAAGGAAAGAACCAGATGCAGAGTTGTGCATAAACCAGTCGACTGGAAGAAACAAGAAAAGAAGAACAAAAATCAGTCGACTGGAACAAAAGAAAAGAACCAGTTGCAAAATTGATCCAGCAGCAGTAGTTGATAAACCAGTTGGTGCAATGAAACAAAATCAGATGCTGCACTGAAATGAATATAAACCAGACGCAAAAATGGAGGATATTCCAGACGCTGAAATGAAGCACTAGACGCAGTAATTGAAGAATATCAGACGCTGTGGAAAGGAAGTAAAAAAACTGATGATGGCTTGAATTCTAGAAGATGATGAATCAGTTTATATGAAGCGCAGCAGATGATGAAGAGCAAAACAGCAGAGATTAAATAAATTGAATATTGAACAAGATTTCAGCAGTAGATAAGAAGCAAAGAAGCGTGAGCAAACAGAAGACTTCAGCAGTTGGACTTTGAGCAGAAGATGAAACCAGTTGAAGCAATGGAATATCAGAATATTTGAAAATATATCAGTTGTTGATATGGAAGAAAACCAACAGCAGCAAACAACTGGTGAACAAATTTATTGGAACGAGAAATTGAAACAGTTGATGAATCAAAGATACAACCAGCAGTTGAACAACTGAAACAGAAGAAAGATTGCAGCGTTGAAACAAAAAGAAGAAGATTGAATTAATTGCCGCAACGAAATTAATTGTGAAAGCAATCAGTAGTTGCAAACAGTTGTTGGAACAAGAAGTTAACAGCTGTTGCGCACTAACAATAAAGAGATAGAAGAGAAGCTGTTGTAATGGAATCAACGCTCAAGATGGAAAGAATCAATGGCTGAAATAGAGTCGTGCATAATGCCTCAATTCAAGGGAACAAGATTTGTACTATTCTGGGAAATAGTACAATTGATATCCGAACTTCCAGAAACAAATTCTCGACTCTCTTTTACTTACGTGCATTACATTTATATTACTGTTCACTGTTCAATCGGTTTTATTCCGCACAAACTTGTTAACCGAGAAAACAGAAGTGACCGAGAGCCTCACAAATCTGGTAACACAGATTTGTGTTTAGCGTGACTTGCTAAAAACAGATTTTAAGGTTTTCGAAAATAAAAATTGGAGGAGTTCATTCAACCCCCCCCCTTCTGAACTCCTATTACTTGTTTTGATCCTATTTTGGGACCATCACAAAATTTTCAAGAACACTGGGCTATTGCAGCTCAAGATTTAACTGACCAGATTGCAAGCGTTTCGGAGCAGCTCGTAGAGCTGTTGGTGTAGCCCATGTGTGATCCGGTTTCCTGTTTACGTGCTGCTTATTTTCAAAATACCTTTAAAATGCACGCAACTTGAAGGTTCGGTGCCTAAAGCTGGTGCTGCACACTAGCACGCAGGCTGTATGACTTTGTTTCACTAAGAACATGTTTAACGTCTCTGTTCCAAAGAATACAATTTTATGTTTTTCACATTCACTCTAAACTATTTCGCTCATCGCTCAATATGTGACTGAATGTGTGTGTGTGAGATTTAAAGTGTAAGATCACTCTCTCAAATATCTCACACATATGAAAGTGCTTATTCAATGCTGATATCTTCATCTTCTTCCCAAGTTGTGCAGTCGACTATAATGATTCTGCGTTTAAGCTCTCGACTGTGCACCAGCTCACACCTGGGCACCAGCTCTCAGCTTGTACACCAGCTACCACCTGTGTGTTCCAACTCTCGACTATTGCACATTCCCTATTTCATCTTTGTTTCTCTCGCGCATCTTCTTCTTCATCACTCAACTCTAGGTATATGTAGCCTCTTTGCTGATATATCCATTGGACACAGGTTTCTAGCCGTTGAAAAAGTTTATGTAAAGTTCTAACATAGTTATACATTGTGTTCTTTGTCATTTAATACGTTAACAGGCTTTGTTCACTTGGAGCATGTGAACTCTGAACTGATGTTGACATGAAGAAGTAAATCAGTTTGAATTTCTTTAATCCAATCTTCGCATACGCTCATGTTCAAACTGCTTTGCACGTGATCTGATAGCCTATTCTCTGAGTTGCTCGCTTCTCATCTGATCTGTTCTACTCTGTTCTTTCTTTTTCAGCTCTAATTTGTTTCTACGCTTCTCATCTGAGCTGCTCTTGTTCTCATATGCTCTAAGTTGATCGACTCTCTGCTGATTTTATCTGTGCAGCTCTGTTCTGTTAAACTCTAAGCTGATCTGGTCATTTCTTTGTGCTGGCTTCTCTTGCTCTGCTATTTCAGCTTAGATGTTCTTAGCTGATCTGAACCGATTCTGCTCTGAGCTATTCAATCTGAACTGATATATATACTAAGCTGATTCTTTCTGAGCTGCTTATCTGGGCTGATTACCCGATATGATCTGTTCTGAGCTCTGAGCTGCTCTTGTAAGCTCTAAGCTGCTCTGATTCTTTCTGCGCTTCTAATCTGATCTGAGCTGATTCTAATCTGTTCTGATCTGAACTTCTCTAAGCTTATCTGATTCTCACTGCACTTCTAATCTGATCTGTTCTATGCTCTGAGTTGATCTGAACTGCTCTTGATCTCTGAACTGAATATTGTTCATCTGTTCTGATCTGACCTGCTCTTCTTTAAGTTGTTCACTCAGAACTGATTCATCTGATCTGATCCTTTGAACTGTAATCTAAACTCCGATCTTCACTTGATCTCTAAACGTTTCTCTTCTGAGCTGATACCTGCTCTGAACTGGTTTCTTATGTGCTAATCTTCGCTCTAAGCTGTATCAGCTTGGATGTCGTCTGCTGGACCAGTTTGGAAGTCCCCTACTGGATCAGCTTGGACATCTTCTCAATAGCACTCATTTTGTAGCTTGCAGATCGCTTTCGATCTGCTACAGCGCGTTTCTTCAGCTCGCGGCTTATCTGCTACAGCGCGCTTCTCCAGCTCGTGACTGATCCTGAGCTGATACCTGCTCTGAACTGGTTTCTTATGTGCTAATCTTCGCTCTAAGCTGTATCAGCTTGGATGTCGTCTGCTGGACCAGTTTGGAAGTCCCCTACTGGATCAGCTTGGACATCTTCTCAATAGCACTCATTTTGTAGCTTGCAGATCGCTTTCGATCTGCTACAGCGCGTTTCTTCAGCTCGCGGCTTATCTGCTACAGCGCGCTTCTCCAGCTCGTGACTGATCTATTTCAGCTTAGACCTGCGTACTCGATTAAATCGTTGGAAACATAACAGCAGGTTTTGTGTTTATCAAAATTAAGATCTGATCTGTTACATAGATCCAACAGATATTACTTAAAATGAACGATCAATATTATTTAATTCACTAATCTTGCATCAAATAGTGTTACTTATTATTCAACATTAGTTCAATACGGAGTACTTATTGATAAATATAGGATAAAGATGATATAAAATGATATTAATATATGAGATATAATTTAATAAAACTAATTTATTTTAATTTTAACATATAAAGATAACTGGAAATATTTTAATCGGAGTAATACCAGGATGGGGGAAGAAAATCATCGGTATATTCTCCCAATGGAGCTCTTGGGAAAATTGATCTCAACTACAATTATGGATATAATAATCAGTGTTAAATTGTACACGTGTATTGATTGAAGGGGATATTTGAAACAAAATTCAGATGATATAATGAATGTGAATCTAACGGTATTCATCACGATGACCGTAATCTCCAAATCTTGATGTCCATGCCCAAATGAACCAAAGCCCCACCAGTAGATATTGAATCATGTCATGATATCTACTAGCGCTTGCTTAAGATCATGGACATGATATATGTTTTATCCATTGCTGTAATACCAGTCAAATTGTTATTCATATAATCAATACTTAAATCTGATGTGAGAAACACATTTTACTTTCTCCACTGTAATCTCCTTTGTACGATCAACAACAACAGAGTTCTTTCTTTTGCATGAATGGAGTTTTGATCGACATACAAGCATACAAGTTATTGAAGAATTACTCAAGAAAAGAAGAAGATTTACGTGGTTCGGTTATAAACCTACGTCCACAACAACCAACAATAAACTGCACTATCAAGTTTTGGAAGATACACGTACAACGTGAAGGAATGAATTAATCTATCTTCTATCCCTTATATTCTATACATATATATTCTTGACTATCGGTTAACTTCTTAACTAACGCTGACTCATATATGTATCTATATTTATCCCCAAGAAATATGGACATAATTCTTATTCTTCCCCTCCGTCTTCTGTCCAATTCATTAATGGGCTAACCCCCTGTATAGGACAGAGGACCCATGACCCATACAGGTGGTAAATCGAGGGATATGCACGAGTAGGCAGGGACCCGAGGGAGATGACCCATATAACGGACTAATTCTCAGAGCATACCCCACAATATTTCAGTGGGGAATATGCTCCACACAAGAATCGAACCCGTGAAGTCGAGGAAGTTATTCTCACATCACCCCAGATCTTACCAACTCGTCTGTGCTCCTGAGGCGTCTTCTATCCAATTCATCCCCGTATTGTGCCTTTCTCTAACAACGTACTGGACCAAGCTTCAACAATATCCATTCTCCATTTATTATTTTATCCTCTATTGGCATATTTTTTTTCTAAAACAACTCTAATAAAGAAACGAAAGGTGGTTGCCCAAATAATATTTTGAATATCTCACGGCATCATTGAATCTCTCTGCTCCTTTTGTTCCTCTATGTTCCATCGTTAAATCGCCGATTTGTCTTCTGCATATAGCGGTTCCAAAGCAACATTTACAACCTGGAACTTCATTAAGATAGTCTACGTCCGGCCGTTCCAATACCTTTTTGGCAAACCATGATTCCTACTTAATATAATATAAAACTTTAAATTGTACGAAATTTATAATCTGTTATGCTATTAAAAGGAAGAATAAGAATTTTAACTAAGAAACGGTTAGGAACGAAAAACAGATCTTGTAATTTAAAAGATATTTTAAATCAATCAGCATAGGACAAAGCTGTGTGCGATCTGAAATAAGATACGAGCTGCTATAGTTCTGGGTTCTTGAAAGTTTTTAGCATCGAGAGCATATCGCGTTTGATCTGAAAACTAAGCGGAAAATAACAGAAATACTCCAAGAGTGATTTTGAGGTTCGAGATGACGATGCTTAAGAAGCCTGAGACCCAGGCAGCACTCCCGAGACCTTTAGTTTCTGCATTAGATTTTCATGAGACTTTTATGAGAAATTTTGAAGAAAATTTACATTTCATAACTTTGAGGATAATTGTTTTGAGACACCGAAGTGGATTGTTCGACACGATGTTTAATTGAGTTATTGATATATGATTTTTTTCCTTAAGTTTTGTGATACTTTGAAGAAAAAAAATTTACGCCTTTATTTTAAGAAAAATATTTTAGAAAATTCAGGTCGTTTCAACAATGTTTGTGTATTTGGTGTTCCACTCATCTAGTCTGTTTCAGCTCAACTCTCGTATATGTGAGTAAAAGTGTGTGTGATGATTAATCTATTACTGTGTATACTCTCAAATGTATCCGCATGCACTGTCGTCTTCTTAAAGATCTTCAATGAATTTTGACGCATCTGCGGTTTCATTTACTGATTTTGCTTTTCTCTCTATTCTAGCCCTTGAAGTACACGGTCTCCTTTCTCGCATCAGTTCAGTCTTGTAATTATAGCCTCTGATCTCATATGAACGTCGGACAAAAGTTTCTAACCCCTGAAAAGGCTTCTGTAAAGTTCTCACTTTGTGTACTTGTCCTTTCTTCGTACAGGATTGGGTGAGGCTATTTTGAACATTATCTGCTCTGAATTGTATTTGAACAAATCAGTTTGAACCACTTATATTCAGTCTTGAGTAATACTTGTTCAAAATAATTTGTCGTTCTGATATGATATTGTGAGCTGATCTGAACTATGATATGATCTATGTCTGAACTGTTTTTGCTTAACTGAGTTGCACTTGTTCTCATCTGAAATGTTCTCTGCCCGTATCTAATTTGTTCAACCGATTCGCTCTGCTCTTCAACTGATCTGATCTATCATGCGCATCATCTGATTTGCTATAACCAAAACTGAGTTGACCTTATTCAGCCTTTTTTCCTGATCTGATCTAATATAACATGTTCAGCTCTAAGCTCATCTCATCTGATTATATCTGAACTGATATGACTCATCATCTGATCTGATCTGTGTCACGCCCCGAGATCGAGACTCATGACATCGGCAATATTGAACAATTAAAAAATCGTAAAACATTAATCCATCATAGCATAGCACAAACCAGTATATTAATAATCGAAATATAATCGTTTTTACATCTGAAAATCGAAGTCTGAATAACAGAGTGCGGAAGCGAAAAAATAAATAAATTACATTAATAAAATCTGAATCTTCACCAGCCCCAAAACAGCTCTTGTTCCTCTTCTTCAACCTGTTCTTCGTTCTTATCTGGGTGGAGAAGTAAGGGGTGAGTGCTTGGGGAAACACTCAGCAAGTGGGGGATACCATTCGAGCATAACAATTATACATATACATACATAACAGATTTCAGAGCAGAGCATAAACAGAACAGAGCATGGCATAGCATGTGCAGAACAGAGCATGTACAGAACAGAGCATAGCGAACAGATAGCATAGCAGATAGCACTGATAATTACTTCGTGTATATGGTTTACTGATCAGTCCCTAATTTTTACTCCTCTAAGGGGTCGAGGCCATGTAGTTACATCACGTAACTCAGAGTGCGAATATTCCGTAGACCCATATTACGACAGTAAAATCAGTGCAAAACAGAGCTTGAAAGAAACAAAATCTGAATTGAAACAGTGCTCGAATAGTAGGTTCAAAACTGAATTTTTAACAAGAATAATACATAATATATCAATCGAATATATTTCCTTAGCAAAAGCCCACTTATAGTTCTGAAATTCGGTTGGTTAAAGGCACGAAATCTGGTAGAGTTGTGCAGAGTACCAGCGTGAGAGCTAAATGCTTTTTCTTACTGAGAAATTTTGAAGGAGTGTGAAAATTCTAAGGTCACGGTCTGGTATTTATAGGTGAGGGAAAGGTAGTCCAAAGGTCTGTCATTAAGGCCGTCCTTGAATTCCTGCTTTTATGGTCATAAAATGGCTGTTACGAATGCAAACGTTTAGGCATTGATTTGGGCCTCTTAATTGGCCATTAATCCCTCAAATTGGCAATTACGGTTGCAAAAATCTGCTCTGTACGCGTGAAGAGCTTGCTGAAATTCGTGAGCAACAGTTGAGTTTTTCTTGCCAAATCTGACCGGGAGAAATCTGTTTGACCAGGAGGTATCTGTTGAGAGATCTGTTGAGAGATCTGTTGGCAGCCAGTGACGAGAGATCTGTTGGCAGCCAGTGACGAAATCTGCTGGCAGCGAGTGACGAAATCTATTGGCAGGCCGGGACGGAAAATGTATCCGTCCCTCCTTAAAAGAAGTTTCGTCCTTGAAACTTTGGTTACCTTGATCATCGAAAAGGTAGGGATATTGACTCCGCATCTTCTCTTCTATTTCCCACGTGGCTTCTCTCTCGATGTGGTTGGACCATTGGACTTTGACGTACGAGATTGTTCTTCGTCTAAGAATCTGTTCCTTTGTGTCCACGATTCGAATTGGGACTTCTTCATAGCTTAGTCCTTGGTTCAAATTTCCTTCCACGAGGAGTGGCCCTTCATCAAGAACGTGACTGGAATCCGCGATATATCTTCTTAGTTGAGATACATGGAAGACATTATGGATTCTTGAAATACTGGATGGTAAGGCCAGTCTATAGGCAAGTGTTCCTATTCTTTCCAAGATTTCGAATGGTCCGACATACCGGGGATTCAGTTTTCCGGCCTTATCGAATCGGACTATCCCTTTCATTGGAGAACCTTGAGATACTACTTTTTCACCTACCTCGAAGGCCAATGGTCTTCTTTTTAAGTCTGCCCAGCTTTTCTGTCGATCCTGGGCTGCCTTTAGTCTTTCCTTTATAATGGCTACCTTGTTCACCGTCTCTTGGACGAGTTCAGGTCCTGTGATGGCCTTTTCTCCAACTTCATCCCAATACAGTGGTGATCAACATTTCCGTCCATAGAGGGCCTCATACGGTGCCATCCCTATGCTGCTGTGGTAGCTATTGTGGTATGCGAACTCTATTAGGGGTAGATGTTCGCTCCAATTACTACCGAAGTCTAATGTACAAGTCCGCAGCATGTCTTCTAGGGTCTGGATGGTTCTTTCAGTTTGGCCATCTGTTTGCGGATGATACGCCGTACTGAGGGTAACCTTACTTCCCATGGCTTCTTGGAAGCTCTTCCAGAAACGAGATACGAATCTTGGATCCGTATCTGACAGAATGCTGGTCGGAACTCCATGCAGTCTGACGATGTTGTCCATGTACAACGAAGCGAGCTTATCCAAGCCGTAGTTCATTCGGACAGGTAGAAAGTGCGTGGATTTTGTTAACCTATCCACGATTACCCATATTCCATCATGGTCTAATCTTGTCTTCGGTAGACCTACTACAAAGTCCATGGATATGTTTTCCCACTTCCATTCTGGAATTCCCAGTGGTTGTAACAATTCTCCAGGTCTTTGATGTTCTGCCTTGACTTGTTGACATACGTGGCATCTAGCAACAAAATCAGCAACATCTCTCTTCATCTCATTCCACCAGAAGTGTTTCTTCAAATCCCTATACATCTTTGTGCTCCCTGGGTGGATTGAGAACTTGGTCTGATGCGCTTCAGACATCACTTATTGACGGAGGTTATCGACATCGGGTACACATAATCGTCCGTTCATCCAAAGAATCCCACCTTGGTATGCTCGGAAATCAGTCACTTTCCCTTCCTTGATCTGTTCTTTCAGCCTCATCAAGCTGGGGTCTTGGTCCTGTTTTAGCTTGACCAATTCTCTAAGGCACGGTTGGGCTGAGATTGATGATAGTATCACCTTATTCATATTCTTCCGACTTAACGCATCAGCTACTTTATTGCCTTTCCTGGATGGTATTTTATCGTCAAGTAGTAGTCTTTCAACAGTTCGAGCCATCGTCTTTGTCTCAGGTTCAATTCCTTCTGAGTGAATATGTACTTGAGACTCTGATGGTCGGTGAATACTTCGCACTTTGCCCCATAAAGGTAGTGTCGCCAAATCTTTAGAACAAAAACTACCGCAGCTAGCTCTAAATCATGGGTTGGGTAGTTGTGTTCATGCGTCTTCAGTTGTCTTGATGCGTAAGCAATTACTCAGCCATATTGCATGAGTACACACCCTAGTCCTCCTTTAGATGCGTCGCTGTAGACGGTAAAGCTTTTGTCCCCTACAGGTAGCGTTAGAACAGGGACGTAAGCTTTCTCTTTAAAGTTTCGAAGCTTGTCTCACATTCTTCGTTCCAGTTGAACTTGGAGTTCTTCTGGGTGAGTCTAGTGAGTGGTAAGGCTATTGAAGAGAAGTCTTCTACGAACTTTCGATAATAGCCGGCCAATCCTAAGAAGCTTCTAACTTCTGTCACTGTCTTAGGTGCAGTCCAGTCCATGATTGATAGGATCAATGTAGTTCAAAAAACAGCTGCAAGAGTTCAGAAGGGGGGGTTGAATGAACTCTTGGTATTTTCAAATTTTCGAAACCCTTTAAAATAAGCGCCTCGCTTAACTTAAATCTGAGTTACCAGATTTAAGGTATCTCAGTTTAAATCAAATTTCTCGACTAACAAAAAGTGCGGAAAGAAGTCGATTAATTTGTGAACAGTTAAAGCAATAAGTAAATGCGATAATGTAAAAGTTTAAGGGTCGAGAGTTTGTTTGTGGAAGTTCGGATATCAATATCCTACGTCTCCCCTTCTTCCTTTTTAGGAAGGTTCCACTAGAAGATTTGATGATTACAGGCCTTCTGCAAACACCCAGTCACCGAGCCTCGCTCAAGGTGAACTCCTAGCAACACCAACAACAAAGCAGTCGCAGCTGCTGAATACAAGTGAATAATATTTTTCTCAAACGACTTAACGAGCACGTTTGTTACAGACTCAAATGGATTTTACAATGAGGTACACAACTATTGAAGTCTGTAAATCTTCTGGTTTCTAAACGTACAAAATCGATTCAACAAAGGTGAACCAGAAGATGAACTCGAAGATAGAACAATAAGCGCTGGTTGAGTGTTCTTTGAGTTTGCGAGCTTTTGAGAGATAACTTTGACAAAGAGAAAGCTCGAGATATTGAGACAAAATAATGGCAGAGGGACGGCAAGTAGTCGAGAGTGAAGGAGTTTTTAGGAAGGTTCCACTAGAAGATTTGATGATTACAGGCCTTCTGCAAACACCCAGTCACCGAGCCTCGCTCAAGGTGAACTCCTAGCAACACCAACAACAAAGCAGTCGCAGCTGCTGAATACAAGTGAATAATATTTTTCTCAAACGACTTAACGAGCACGTTTTTTACAGACTCAAATGGATTTTTACAATGAGGTACACAACTATTGAAGTCTGTAAATCTTCTGGTTTCTAAACGTACAAACTCGATTCAACAAAGGTGAACCAGAAGATGAACTCGAAGATAGAACAATAAGCGCTGGTTGAGTGTTCTTTGAGTTTGCGAGCTTTTGAGAGATAACTTTGACAAAGAGAAAGCTCGAGAATATTTGAGACAAAATAATGGCAGAGGGACGGCAAGTAGTCGAGAGTGAAGGAGAAAGTTCTTCAATTCAAACTTCTGCTATTTATACCCTTCGTTCACAATGGTCGATTAATTCGACTAAGGAAACAAAATCCCTTTTGAAAATACTGATGATCATGCAACCGTCTTTTCTGCTCCACTACAAGGGAAAATTGCACACCGTCAGAACCAAATTGTCGCTTTCCATATTTGTGCAATCACCGTAAAACGTTCTCTGTAGATGTGTACTATTACCCAAAATAGTACCAACATTGTCTCCATAATTCCAGGCAATTGTATGATTCAATCTTCACCATTGATTCTTTCCAATTTGAATATATGATCTTGTTTGAATCGATTCATCGTTTCTGCCTGAAGTCTCTTATCGTTGGTTCAGATTTTCCTTCCTTGAAGATGATGAATAGTTCATCGCTGATAGAATCATAAACCAACTTCTGAATTTAGCGCAATGCCAAACGATGTCGTATCAACTAATCCAAACGACGTAGTTTTGTTGTACATAACCATGCTAACGTCTGAATATGCTCACTACTGAAGTAGAATTCAACTGCTGATCATAACAACCAACGACTGATTATACCAACTGCTGATAAGATATCCAACGCCTGAAATATCTCCCTTTTTGCAAATTGTGATATAACGAATGGTTGCAACTACTGAATCAAAATCACTGTAGCTAACTGCTGAAAATGTTTACTACTGAAATAAGTACCCAACTGCTGAAATTCTTGCTTCTGACGCGAATGACCAACTGCTGAATTATGTTGACTACTGAAGTGAAAATCCAACTGCTGAATCAATATACTTCTGACATAAGAACACAACGACTGAATGAATACCAAAGTCTGATTGCGTGACTCTTGATCAACATCTGAATTGTTCTCACGACTGATATAAAACCCGATACCAGAAACTGATAACTGTATATCTTCAACGTCTGAAATAGAAATCCATCAACTGAGTGCTTCAACTCAACTGCTGAAATATACCTGAATACCAAGATCTGATATCTAACAACTGAAATATTCAAATCCAATGTCTGACTGGTCAATTAAACATCTGAATATATTTACCTCAACGTCTGAACTAATATCGAATACCCAAGTCTGAGATAACCTGACGTCTGAATATACTTTGCTGTTAATTGCAACGACTGATTCTCCAGAAGTAACTTCGTATCAGCACTTGTCTTATTTTTTTATCACCAAAACTAATAAATTTTATCTAAACAATTTCCCCCTTTTTTGGTGATGACAAAACTTAGCAGCCTTAAGATATATGAGTGAGCAAAAATTAAATTGCGCAAAAGTCTGCTGAATTCTAAATTTCATTTCTGATAAAATGTACACAAGATTTGTACAACAAGAGATCAACAACAATTTTTCCTAGCCAGTCTTCAAAAGATCACCTGAACGGTCCACCACCACTGCTGGAATATCTTCTCTTGGAAGATCCACTCCTATAGCCTCTACTATGACTACTACCACTACTGCCACGGCTTCCACTTTCCCCGCATCTAACATCACCACCTGATCCATCACCTCTGCTGGCACTGCCACTGCCCCCACTGGGTCTATCTTGATCGTCAGGATGCGGCAGAGGCTGGCTGCTACCACCTTCCCCCTTTTTGGCATCACCGCGTCTAATATAATTGACGATGTCACCAAGCTGGGTAGACAGATTCAAATAGTTTTCCTCTGCTTTCGCTTGGAAATCTAACAATTCACTCCGTATTGTAGCAACCTGCTTATCCAAGTCAGTTAATATAACTCTGTGCTCTTTCACCTCCTTCCGAACATCAACAGTGTCTAGGGCAGCAGCGGCCACTTGAATGCTTGAATAAACCCCGAAAGGTTTCATTATGCTCAGCAATAATGTACGAGGAAGACGTCTTTTTAACATGATCGATTTTGTTCATCACTTATCCAAGAGCATTATTTGTCTGTCGAGAATCCTTTGATTGAGTAGCAACAAAATTTGAGAAGGATTCCCGAAGAGCATCAATAGAGGTAGTAACAGCTGTGGCAGAGAAAGTCGAAATATATTGATCAGGAGCAGAATCATCTTCCAACTGAATATCGTCTTCAATGAAGTGCATGGAAGAGTCAGCTGTGGTAGACGGAGATTGAGGACGCTGGTCCAAAAGAAACTGTACATATGAACGGTCGGCTGAAGCAAAAGAACTCTGTACACTGGAAATAGCAAAAACTGAACTTTGAGCTATCTGTACATCTCTGAACACTGTTCTTTCGAAAGCAATAGTTGAAACAAAACGAAACAAAACTGCTAATATCAGCTATATTCAAGATACTGAATAAACTGTATCGAACAAAAGTTGTACAAAGTTGAGATAACCTCCAAGAAATAATTGGCGACTGCTGAGGAACAAAAACGGAAACTGGCTCAACAACGGAAAGAGTGCGGCAAAAATGCACAGAACCAACTGGTAAGAGTCTGTCAGAAACAACAAATTGGGCGACTTCCATACAGACATCTGCCCATCTCTTTCTCATAACTTTGAAAAATTCACTCACAGGTGGTAGAGTGCCCACATATGAAAGTTGACGCAAAATCTCATTATTTACAACTCCCCGAGGTATCGTCACCCAATGATCAGCACATGGTTCAATGACCCAAACACCATCAACACGATGTTGGGGATCCGGATCCGCCCCCCGGCAGGCAGCGGAAGAACAATCAAAAATTGAACCGGGAGGCGATCAATACGAAAACAAATCAAAATTCTACGACATTCATAGGATGTTTAGCGAGTTACCTCTCTGGCACTTGTGCCTGGCTCCAACCGGTGTTTCAAGAACCCGGCTCTTCTCGGTAGATTGCGGTAGAAACGCCAATCCGGTCCACGACTAGATCCGAT
>KQ993951.1:8011-35717 GCA_001598015.1 Dorcoceras hygrometricum
CAAGACACCATTGCGGATTCAACCACTGAGGCTGAGTGCATTGCAGCATCAGCTGCTGCTAAGGAGGCCGTTTGGATCAGGAATTTCGTCCAAGAGTTGTGCGTCATTCCTAATGGAGTTGGTCCAGTCCCGGTGTACTGCGACAACACGGGTGCCGTTGCGCAAGCAAAGGAGCCTAGATCTCACCAAAGATCCAAACACATACTGAGGAAATACCACATAATCCGGGATATTGTGGCTAGAGGTGACATAGCAGTTGAGAGAGTCGCCTCTGCAGACAACGTTGTTGATCCACTTACGAAGCCCTTTCCTGGACCGTTGTTTGAAAAACATCGCAAAACAATGGGACTGCATCTGATGAGTAGTTGGATTTAGGGCAAGTGGGAGATTGTTAGAGTAGATGCCCAACTAGCCAACTTGTGGCGTGTGGGTTTATATACTCTTGTATATGACAATCTTTATATATGATATTCGCATTTATTTATATGGCATTCTTTACTTTCATTGTGTTGTATGATGATTAACAATTGTGTTGAGTAAAGACCTAGAATGCACTAAAGTGTATGTTAGATTTGATAGTGGGTATGACGGCTATCATGGAACACATCTAATAGTCACTGTGTATTCTGAACATGTTCCTAGTCGATTGGGCCGTCAAAATGAGGATAGGGCCGCCCGAGCTAGAGACTAGTATCTGCGATGCGAAGTACCATGTTTCATTGGTAGGGAACATTGTGATGTTCTGAGCATGCAGATAGATAGTGACCTGGTGATCTATCGAACTACCCTCGTTCGGACTTTCCAAGTGGTTACCATTTGTCGAGTGGATAAGTCTGAGGTCTTGGTTGTACTGATTAGTCCTCACGACTCGAAACGTCATTGAGACTCTACATGATAGGCGTCTCACTTTGACTCGTTTGCCGACTCACTTGGGGTCATCAGGCGGCGGGATTCGGTGAGACCCCGATGCATGTAGGAGTCGATGCATCGTTGTCGAGGATTCACCGCTCGCAGACATGCGTGGATATCCTATGCTATCTGAGGGGATAATAGTGTATAAATCTCTGGCCAGAGTACTAGAAGTGTTTTAGGTAAATGTGTTTACCTAGTTACACTCGTGATGTCACTATTCGATCTCCAAGATGTACGCATAGCTATCGGATCTATAGCGACTCTCGATTTACCAATGGTCGTTGATCTGATCGGGATATATGGATTGAAAGGACCGTACCGTACGCTAACCACGACCAACTGGTTCTTGAAGGCACTATCAGTGATACCTAGGGGATCATGGGGCGATGTTGCTAGACGCTCTTACCATGATCCATTGGGCAAGTCCGGAATTATGATTCCGGAGCCACAATGGTTGTGGGCCCACGGCTAGCTGTATCCCTGAACCATTGAGGGTCACACAAGTACTGGATTTGAGATTCCCACATGGATAATCAGCTCAATGTGTTGAGAATGAGAAGAGGATTTTGGGGAGTGCGACTTCCTAAAAGTCAACATGGGTCAAATCGGGATTTCCCGATGTTGAAGGGCAAAACGGTCATTTTGCACTGGGGTTCTGAAAAATGGTTTTTCAGATCATAGTATTCAGTTTTGAAAACTGAGTCGATCCGTCCGATCCGATCGGCGATCGGAGTTACGATGAAGTCTCGGTGATGGAGATGAACCGAATGTTCATCCGTTGGACCCGGGCCCGTTGGGCCGGATCCAAATCCATCACCAAGTCTATTTAATATAGACTTAGGCTTATTTGTAACCACACTTAACTCTCCTAACCCTAGACCTAAGCTTGGCCGCCGCCCCTTCCCTCCTCTCATAAGCCGCCGCCGCCGCCGTCGCCGCCCTTGTGCCGCCGCCGCCGCCTTGTGTCGCCGGAAAATTGTTCCGGCCAACTTGACGAGGAGAATCCGTCCGTGCCGATCTCGTCAGGCCTTCTAGTGCAGGCTGACGAAGGAGTCTAGTATCCGGTCGTGGACCTGATTGACGTAGTCTACCACAATCTACCGTGAAGTGCCGGTTTCCTCGAGAAACTGGTCGGAGCTAGGCACGAGTTGCCAGCAAGGTAGCAATCTAAACGCCCTATGAATGTCATAGTTTGCATGTTTGTATCGAATTGTATTGATCGTCTCCCGGCAAATTTTTGTTCTTCCGCTGCCTCGCCAGGAGGCGTGATCCGGATCCGCCGCGGTTCCCCTACAATTTTGGTGTACTCTAAGACTCCGTTGCAGCATAAAGAGAATTTGATGCTAGTTCTTCAGAAGCTTCGAGACTCGCAGCTGTATGCTAAGTTCTTCAAGTACGAGTTTTGGCTAGACCGAGTCGTGTTTCTGGGTCACATGATTTCTGTTGATGGTATTTATGTGGATCCCAGTAAGGTTGAGGCTGTTCTTAACTGGGAGCATCCCAAGAGTGTTGCTGAGATTCGTAGTTTCTTGGGTTTGGCTGGCTATTATCGGCGGTTTATAGAGGGATTCTCTAGTATAGCAAAGCCAACGACGCAGTTGAATCAGAAAGACAAGCGTTTTGTTTGGACTGAGCAATGTGAGAATAGTTTTCTGTTGCTCAAAGAGAAGCTAATTACTGCGCCTGTGTTAGCTCTGTCGTGTGGTTCAGGTGGTTTTGTTGTTTGTGCAGATGCTTCTTCGAATGGATTGGGTTGTGTGTTGATGCAGAATGGTCGAGTCATTGCATATGCCTCTCGGAAGTTGAAGCCGCATGAGACTCGTTACCCAGTTCATGATTTGGAGTTAGCAGCAGTGGTTTTTGCTTTGAAGATTTGGCGCCACTACCTGTATGGTGAGCAGTTTATGGTGTACTCCGACCACAAGAGTCTTCAGTATCTGTTTTCTCAGTCAGATTTGAACATGAGACAGCGTAGATGGATGGAGCTGCTAAAGGATTTTGATTGTGAGATCAAATACCAGCCTGGGAAGATGAATGTAGTTGCCGATGCATTGAGCAGGAAGGCTCAAGTGGCAATGCTGGCTTCGATGAAGATTTCGAAGGTCCATGAGCATCTTAGCACTACTGGTTGGAGGTTTTATCCCGCTGAGGATTATGTTGTGGTGTCTTCTTTCCAAGTTGGGCCACAGATTGTTGCTAGTATTAGAGCAGCTCAGAGGACTTATCCATCCGTCCATGAGTTGAAGCTGAGAGTGAGAGCTGGACAGTTGGAAGACTATACTGTCTCTTCTGATGGTTGTTTGAGGTTTTGTGGCAGGCTTGTTGTGCCAAATCTGATTGATCTTAGAGAAGAGATCTTGCGAGAAGTGCACTGCAGTAGATATAGTGTCCATCCTGGTGCAAGAAAGATGTATCATGCCTTGAAGCAGCATTACTAGTGGGCAGGTTTGAAAAGTGATGTTGCAGATTTTGTAGCCCGATGTCTGAATTGTCAGCAAGTCAAGGCAGAGAGGATGAGACCTGGTGGTTTGTTGCATAGCTTAGAGGTGCCCCAATGCAATTGGGAGCACATAGCTATGGATTTTGTCACGCATTTGCCCCGTTCCAGTAGAGGTTGTGATGCTGTGTGGGTAGTGGTAGACAGATTGTCGAAGTCTGCGCACTTCATTCCCTAAAACTTGAGCTATTCTTTGAAGAAGATGGCGAAGCTGTACATAGATTTTGTGGTGCGTTTGCATGGTGCCAGTTTCAATTGTTTCAGATCGTGATCCAAGGTTTACTTCCAGGTTTTGGAAGAGTTTGCAAACAGCTTTGGGAACTAGATTGGCTATGAGTACAGCGTATCACCCCCAGACAGATGGCCAATCAGAGAGGACTATCCAGATTTTAGAGGATATGTTGAGAGCTGTTGTGATGGACTTTAGTGGTAGCTGGCAAGACTCGTTGTTTTTGGTTGAGTTTTCCTACAATAACAGCTATCAGGTCACGATTGGCATGGCACCTTTTGAAGCTTTGTATGGCAGAAAGTGTAGATCGCCAGGTGTTGGGAAGAAGTGGGGGAGAAGCAGCTGTCTTCCCCAGAATTTGTGCAGCAGATGAGAGATCAAGTGGACTTGATTCGCCAGAGAATGAAAGCTGCTCAAGATCGCCAAGCCAGTTATGCGAATAAGAGACGTAGGCCTCTACAATTTGAGGTTGGTGATCTAGTTTTCCTTAAGGTTTCTCCTTTTCGCAGTGTTATGAGATTTGGTCTCAAGGGTAAGTTGGCTCCTCGCTATGTTGGTCCTTATGAGATCTTAGAGAGGATTGGTCCTTTGGCTTATCGGCTGTTGTTGCCACCAGATTTGTCTTCCTTACATGATGTGTTTCATGTTTCGATGTTGAGGAAGTATGAGCCAGATCCCTCGCATGTGTTGAGAACTGACGAGGTTGAGTTAGATAGGACTTTGAGCTATGTTGAGTATCCCTTGCAGATCTTGGATAGAAAAGAGAAACGACTGAGGAATAAAACCATTCCCTTGGTGATGGTTCAGTGGAGCAAGCACGGTAGAGAGGAAGCTACTTGGGAACTGGAAGAGAAGATGCATCGTGAGTGGCCGCATCTGTTTGAGTAGATGTTGTTTTAGTTCCAGTAGTTGCTTGTATTTATTTCCCCAGTTATCTTGAACTCTTGTTTTGGAGTTGATTGATTTCGAGAACGAAATCCTGTTTTAGTGGGGGAGAGATGTGAGACCCAAAAGCTGATAAGATTAATTGAGTTAATTAATCGGGTTTTGTTGAGATCAGCTTTGAGTTGTTTTGCTTAGTGAAGCTATCGGGTTCTGTTTGTCCTTAGAACAGTTCTGGAGAGTTAGAGTTAGCGTGGAATCTATTCAGCAGTTAGCGCGGGTCATCGCTGAATGTTGGCGCTCAGCAGTGGTGACGTCAGCAGTAGTGATTGTGTTCAGCAGTTGTAGCGAGTTCTGTTATCGCTAGCGTTCAGTAGTGAGATAGAGCGCTTTCAGTAACGGGTGCTAGTACGTCGTCGTTTGGATTAGTTGGAACGACAACGTTTTGGATTAGCAAAGAAGACTCAGCTGTGAGTTGCTTTAGCGTCAGCTGTGTGAGAGATCTGTTGTAGCGTTGCTAACAGATGTTGGTTAGTGTTCAGCAGTGAGTAGCGGGTGATGTGTCCAGTTGCAACAGTAGTTCTCTGCGACGTCGTTTGATTTAGTAGTGATCGCTGTTTTGGCTTAGTGAGAGATCTGTTGCAAGATCTGTTTTGCAAGCGGGAATATCAGTTGCGATAGATTGAGTGTGGTGGATACTGTTCCAGCAGCTGTGAGCAGCTTTGGCTTTTAAGAGAGGACTTGGTCTTCGAATTGAGCATCCAGCTTCCATACATAGAATATTTTCCTGATTGCCAAATCCTGTCGCGATACCCTAGCTACTGCTCACCGAACCTTATCTTTCTTCGATTGCCGTCGGTAGACAGCTCCGAGAGCGAGAGTGGTAGCGTTGGACTCCTCTTGCTGAGACGCTTCATTTGGATATTTTTTTCGAACGTTTGCTTGAAGCTAGTAAGGTATGCGAATACATCTCCTTTGTGTAGTCTGTTAGCATAAGCGTCGGATTTTGCTCCTAGCTTTTTTGGGTAAGTTCAGTTCCTGCCTTTAAGCTTGTTAGAGCTTTCTGTGGTGTTAGATGAGGTAGGATAGCGCTGGTTGAGTTGTAGCTCCCAGCTGTTTCTTTTCTGTGCTTTGGTATTTGAGCAGTTGTTGTCTTTCCGTTGAGCAGGTGGTGGATCTGCGTCATTGTGGCAATATGCTTGTAGTAATTGTTGCCCAAAGATTTGAGGTACGGATGTGAGCTTGTTTACAGCTTAGGATCGAGCATGGATTATATGCTTGCCTGCTGTATATGATCTGTGTTGTTATTACTTGTGCCTGTGTTATAATATCAGCTGTTGCATTTGCATACACGCATATGGCTGTCGAGCTCTGTTTTTGCTAGCTATGTCTGTTCTGTCGTATTGTGAGTACCAGGATGCTATGTTCAAGGACGAGCGGGTAGTTCCCGTATACCTTGGAGGCTAAGCGGGTACGTCTCATGCCTCATTCTCCCTGCTGGGTTTGTTAGCTTCTATGAGCGGAGTGGGTAGCTCCCACATCTCATGAGTGAGCAACAGCAGGTGGAGCTGTTTGTTTAGCATCTGGTATGGTGTACTGGAGATGAGTGGGTAGCTCTTATGTGCTCAGTATACCCGTGGCCACTACTGATTGTTCCTTTGATCAGATCTTGCTGTTGAGCTATTATTGAGATCCTTTGGCTCCCTGCTTTCGGTTGTAGCCTTGATCCCTTGCATAGCATTTGCATATTTATCTGTTGCTTTCCTTATGCTGTTTATTGCTACTCTCCGTACTGGGGTTTGACCCCGAGGTCCCTCTAGGGCTGGTGTTTGTTGCCTGTGTGTTGTTTTCAGGTTTCCCAGGTTTCTCTGCTGGTCGTGGCTTTGACCCAGCGGGAGGTGCCCCAGGAGGTGGTTAGAGTTTCCCAGTAGCGTATAGCATATATGTACTAGTACTGTTAGCCGGGGAATTCCTTGTGCTTGTGGGATTGTGTATCTGTTGTAGTACTGGTATTTGTATTTGTTTAAATGTTGTACTGTTGTACTGAGTGTTTGTAAAATACTGGGATTACTTTGAGTATTGTGTATTTTAAATTATATGTTTTAAACCGTCAGGCCTAAAGCGAAAATTTTAAGCCATTTTTTGTATGCTTCCGCTATGTTTGCGTGGTTTAACTCTGAGTAGAGCACGAGGCCTGACATTTTTTGTGTTGTATCTAGAATTGAATCATACAGTAGTACTTTTGTAATTATGTTGATCCATCTATCTAGCTTTGTTTTCGGGTTCTTATGATAACATATAACAGATTGTTGGAAAGCAAGAAGACGCATTTTTTGCGTTTTTTGTATAAATAAAATATCTGTTAATTATCCTGGCTTAATGATGTTTAAATGTTAATTGTCCTTTAAGATGCGATTAGCACCCGAGGTCCCCACATTAGGTGGTATCAGAGCGTAAGTTTCTTGGACTGTGTTTGAAGTTAGTGAGCAGGGTAGATCGAGTCTTGTTAGGATAAAATTTATTAAGTTTTGATGATAACAAAATAATATAAGTACTGAAGTTAAGCTAGATCTGGACAGACAGACGATGATATCTACTACGTTTTTGGAGCAAAGCATATTTCAGTCGACGGGTTGAAATTCAGCTGATGGTTGAAGTATTCAGATGTTGCGTTGAGAATTTCAGTTGATAGATATCAGATGTTGATATTCGGGATTATTTCAGAGGTTGAATTATTACAGGTTATCAGTTTCTGGTACTGGATCAGCTGTTAGTAATCAGCCGATGGTTTGTAATCAGCAGATGAAGTATTCAAGGGTTTTTCAGCAGGTGTATTAGTTTCAGACGCAAGTATTTGAGTGATAGCGTGTTTTGTTGAAGATTGCTAAACGACAGCGTTTGGATAAGTCAAAACGACAGCGTTTGAATAAGTGGAAACGACAGCGTATTGGATTAGCGGTAAGATTCAGTCGATGGAGTTTGCGATGATGGTAATCAGCAGTTGCATTATTTAAGGGAAATCAGCAGATAGCTACAGTGCTTTTGAACCAGCCGTTACGTTATAAAGGGAGATATTTCAAGCGATCAGCGGATGCATATTTTCAGGTTTTGAAGCAATCAGCCGTTGTATTCTTTCAAATTATTCAAGTCATTAGCCGTTGCGCAAACGATGGATTGATTCAAACGTTCATATCAGAGGAAATCAAAGGTGAAGATTGAAGGAGATATTTCAAGCGATCAGCGGATGCATATTTTCAGGTTTTGAAGCAATCAGCCGTTGTATTCTTTCAAATTATTCAAGTCATTAGCCGTTGCGCAAACGATGGATTGATTCAAACGTTCATATCAGAGGAAATCAAAGGTGAAGATTGAATCGTACATGTGCCTTAATTAAGGAGACAATATCAGTACTATTCTGGGTAAATAGTACACTGTATCAGAGGACATTTTATGATGTTTGCACAAATATGGAGAGACGCCAACTTTGCTCGGACGAAGTGCGACTTGCCTTTTGGTGGAGCAGAATTTACGGTGTACGATTGCTAGAAATTCAAAAGGAGATTTTGTTGCCTTTGGAGAAATTAATGATCGTTGAGAACGAAGACTATAAATAGCCAGATTTTGAGTTGAAGAAGCTCTCTCTTCTCTTTGCCAAGCATTCAAGCTATTATTCACTGTTTTCACTACTCTTGAGCTTTTTAGGCTATCGATATTATCTTTCAAAAGCTCTGTCAGTCACTGGATACACACCGAAATATCATTCAAGTCCAGTAACCAATCTCGAAGAACTTCATCGCTGATCTTCATAGCTATTACCTTCGAGATTCACAGCACTCAATAGATTTTCATTTCACCAATTGTATTCATTGTTGAGTCTGTAACAAACGCGCTATTCAAAGCCGTTTGAAAAATATTATTTACTTGTAAACCAGCAGCTGCATCTGCGTGATTGTCTGTGGAGTTGCTAGGAGTTCACCTTGAGCGAGGCTCGGTGACTGGGTGTTTGCAGAATGACTGTAAATCATCAAATCTTCTAGTGTATCCTTCCTGAAAAGGAAGAATGGGAGACGTAGGATATTTATATCCGAACTTCGAGAAACAAACTCTGAGCCTTAATCTTTTACTTAACACATTTACTTACTGCTTTACTGTTCACTGATCGATTGGCTTATTTCCGCACATTATTTGTTAGCCAAGAGATCAGCAGTTAAACTGAGATACCTTAAATCTGGTAACTCGGATTTAAGTTAAGCGAGGCGCTTTTAAAACTGTTTTAAGGGTTTCGAAAATTTAAAATACCAGGAGTTCATTCAACCCCCCCCCCTTCTGAACTCCTGCAGCTGTTTTTCGAACCATATTGATCCTATCAAGTCTGCTTGATTCTTTATTTCGCATGAGATTGATCTTCTTAGTTAGTTACATGAAGTACATGCGAGCATACTTTACTATATCGAGAATTATATGATCACATTATTATATGTCTTAAATGTAAATGCATGCTTTATTTGAGAAACCACTCCATAACATATCCTCGATCAAAAGTTGCATTCTCATGAGAACACATGGGCTTTTCGATCAGAAAAGAATGGAAACGGAAATTCTGAATATGATATAGAATTGTGCACTAATCGTTTGAATATCATATATGCCTCCATGTCGAGCACAGAATGTATCACGAACAGGGAAATTCCTCAGAATGAACAGGCCAGTACATCTCATGATCCAATGGACGTTACTCCGACACCTATGGAAACTTTATTGACAAGATTCCAATCATTCAAACCACCAACACTGAGGGGAACAGCAAATTCAGTGGAATGTGAAAGCTGGTTAGTGGATACTGAACAGATATTTGAGTCGCTTGACTACTCTGACGACCGTTGAATCAGATTGGTTGTGCATCAACTTCGTGATATTGCAAAGAACTGGTGGATCTCCTTGAAAAAGGCTTTGGAGAATCAAGGTACGATTATTACCTGGAATGTGTTCAAAACTGAATTCTATCGACGTTTCTTTCCAGTATCATACAGAAAGGATAAAGGTGCTGAGTTTGCTAGTCTGAGGCAAGGCAATTTGAACATTGAAGAATATGTGTCAGGCCCGGTGCACAATACAGAGATTAACCACGCAATAACAACGGCGGAAGCATTTAAAAGTGGCTAAAATTTTTCGCTTTGGCCTGACTTAGAAAACATAGTTTAAAAATACATCGATACTCAAAATATTGGTTTTACAACAACCAATTAACCAAACAATAATCAAACAACGATACAAGCATCGAGTGTCTCCCAATCAACAAAACTATCAAATTAGAAATAAAACATTAACTCGGGACATGCCCTGGAAACGACTCTATTGCATAATTATATAATATACATAACTGGGACACTCTATCCACCTCCTGGGGCACCACTAGCTGAGTCATCTCCACGACCAGCTAAGAAACCATGATAACCTGAACAACACATAAACAAGCAAAACAACCAGCCCCAGAGGGACATGGGGTCAAACCCCAGTACGGAGAGCAATACAAACAGCAAATAGATGGCAACAGATATAAATGCACGTGCTATGCATGAGATAACTGTATGCAGGATCGAAGGACTATAACCGAACAGGGAGTCAAAGGAGCTCAAGAACCAGCTCAACAACTGTCAACAGATCGAACAAAGGACAGTGGCCACAATGTGTGTGAGAGCATGGTAGCTATCCACTCGTCTCAACACACGGTACCAGAGCATAATCAAATCACTCAACCTGTTGTTGTCAAATCTCATGAGAGCGTGGTAGCTATCCACTCATATCGTAGCGGCTAACAACTGAACCAGCAGGGAGAAGAGGAGCACGATATTGTCGCTCGTCCTCAACAACAGCTCCTGGTACATACGGGTTAGCACAACAACAACAAAGGCTAATAGATATGAGCTCAATCGTGAAAAATGCGTGTATGCCAATGCAAAAACTTACAATACTCAGCACAGAGACTAGCAGTAAGCAACAACAGTACAACACACAATACACGCATACCAGCAAGCACACACCTATATCCATGACAAATCCCAAAGCTGTAAACAAGCTCAAATCCGTACCTTCAGTTTCTGAGCTAAAATTACCACAACAAAGTCCCGAGCAATTCAAATCTGCCACTTGTTTGGCCAAACAACAACAACCAGCTCAGGACACTACGCACAGAAATTCTAACTGGGAGCTACGAGATCAACCAGCTCTAACCTACCTTCTTCGCACAATATATAGCTATAAACAAAGCGCAAGTTATAATCTAGTACTTACTCGAAGCACTGAGCAAAAGAACCAAATATGTCAGTAAACGAACAATGACGCACTGTAAATTCTTCGCGTTCTTCTTCCAGCTATCCAAAGCCTTTGAAAGAGGTACAGAAAACGATCTTGGAAAGGGGAGTCCAACGCTACCAACCTTGCTCCAAGCTACGCCGTCTACCGCCGTAAATCGAAGAAGATAAGGTTCGGTGAACAGTAGCTAGGGTATCGTGACCAGAGTAAACTCACAGGAAATATTCTAAGTGTCGGGGAAAGATATGGCATACAAATGGTCAAAGTCCTCTATTATATACAACTCTGCTGAAATATGGTGAACAGTAGCCACCGATAAACTCGAGGCTCACAGATGACACTAACTCAGATCTGAGTACCACTCCAGATCTGGACTCTACGCCAAAACAGATTTGGACTTCTCCAAACGACATCGCATAGAAGTCCGCTATCCCAATTGGTACACGTCATCCCGCTAGTACCAAATCTGTTATCGCTAAACGGTGTTGCATCGCTCCTAACCAGAACACTCAGATCTCACGCGACCAGATCAGTCAAATCTGAAAACCATGAACCGCACCGGTCCACACCAAAACCACAAACCGGCCCGGTCCGCACAGTACTAGCAACTTGCGCACCTCTCATTGGTTTCTCCCAAACGACGTCGCTTCGCTATCCGCACATGAGATTCAACTAGCGTACCCAGAATGGCTTGCAACAACCAGATTTGACCTCCAACCTTGATTACTATCAACCAACGCTAAAGCCGAAGTCACCAACCAGCACTTCTCAACTCCCAAATCTGATTACTACCCCCACAGAACTCTCCAATCGTTCAGAGCTGCTTCCAATACACTCACATAGAGACCCGATACATTCACCAAGTATACCAGCTCAGAGCTGGCCCGTCCCAGATCTGCTCATGCCAGATCTGGTCTATACTAAACACGATTAATTAACTTAATTGATCCACCAATCTTTCGGGTCTCACAATATGTGGCCAAATTCTCTAGTCTGTTGAGATTTGAACCACATATAGCCAAGACGATAACCAAAGCTGATCAATCTGTTAACGGCTTAAATCCTGATGTCTTTACTCTGGTGAATACTGGAAGACCCAACAACTTTGCTGATGTGCTCATCGAGCTAAAGGAGCAGAGGCTGGTCTGTTAAGACAGAGAGGGGAACCCTTGTACCTCATCCACCACAGGCACAGCCACACACCAGAATCAAAGGGGGAAGTAGCAGAAGTGGTGGAAGAAATTTCTTCAAGCCAAGAGGGAAGAAATTTAAATGATCAGGTAATAGTTCCTCCAGTTCGAGTGGATCAAAACAGTTTAGTTTTGGTCCGAGTTCTGGGTATCAGGTATGTATTGCAGCAAATGTGAAGAGACGTCCAAGTGAGCAATGTAGAGTTTCTGGGAGATGCAACATATGTCATCGGACTGGACATTTTGCCAGAGTATGCCCTCAACGTGGTGCAGAACGATCACAAGGTGCAAGTGCTTTGAGATCTGTGCATCCTTCTGAGAGGAAATCAATTGCAGTGCATTCTTTTCAACCACAATCACATATTAGGCCAGCAGGAAGCCAAGTGGTGAGCCAACCTCCACGACAACAGGCAAGAGTCTTTGCAGTCACTGAAGATCAACTCAGGCTATGCCAGATGATGTCATCGCAGTTAACTGTTTCATTGCTGGTTATCCCGCATATGTGTTGATAGATACCGGTGAATCCAATACTTTCATTTCTAAAAAATTTGTCATGATACATTCATTGCGATCTGAGCCATTACCTGTTGTAGTTTATTTCCTCACCGTAGGTGAAGGAATGGTATCGGTGAGATTGGTTAGGAACTGTGAACTACAATATGAAGGAAATGTGATCGAATTAGATTGTATAATGCTTAGTTTATCAGATTTTGATTGTATTTTTGTCATTGATACATTAACCAAGTACAGGACAACCGTAGATTATTTTCATAAAGTAGTCAGATTCAGATCGGAAATGACAGATGAATGGAAATTCTATGGTAAAGTTCGAGAGATAAAATTCCTTTGATATCTGTATTATCCACGACACATTTATTGCAGAAAGATGTAGAAGGATGTTTACTGTATGCAGTGGATATATTGAAGTCTAGCCCAAATTTGGTAGATATACCGGTGGTTGGAGAATTTGCAGAAATCTTCCCAGATCAAATTCCTGTTTTGCCTCCAGCTCGGGAGATAGATTTCAGCATTGAATTAATGTCAGGTAAGCAACCAATATCTAAAGCTCTGTACATAATGGCACCTGTATAATTGAAAGAATTGAAGAAACAACTTGAGGATTTACTTGCCAAAGGGTACATAAGACCGAGCGTTTCCCCTTGGGGCACTCCTGTGTTATTTTTACGAAAGAAAGATGGTCCATGAGATTATGTATCAATTATCGCCAGCTTAACAAAGATACGGTAAAGAATATATATCCATTGCCTCGAACAGATGATTTGTTTGATCAATTGCAAGGCTCATCTGTTTATTCTAAGATTGATTTGAGATCAGGATATCATCAATTGAGAGTTCGAGAAGAAGATATTCCTAAGAATGCCTTCTAAACGAGGTATGGCCATTATGAATTTATAGTCATGCCGTTTGGATTAACAAATGATCCAGCAGTGTTTATGGGATTAATGAACCAAAAATTTCAGAAATATTTAGATGAGTTTGTGATAATCTTCATTGATGATATTCTTATCTATTCTAAGAACCGTACCAACCATGCAGAGCACTTGAGAATCATTTTGCAGATTTTGCGAACAGAACAGTTATATGCTAAGCTGTCTAAGTGCGAACTTGGTTAGATTGAGTTGTGTTTCTTGGGCATATAATCTCAGGTGATGGAATTTTTTTGTTGATCCTAGCAAGGTTGAGGCAATAATCAACTGGCCTAGACCTACATCTGTTCCCGAAATACGTAGTTTTATGGGATTAGCTGGATATTATCGCAAATTAATTGAAGGAATATCCAGCATTGCAAAGCCAATTACTCAGCTAACTCGGAATAATATGCCTTATGTTTGGACAGAAGATTGAGAAGCCAGTTTCATTGAGGTGAAGAAGAGATTGACCAGTGCACCAGTGTTGACTGTTCCTTCAGGTCCGGGTAATTTTACTATCTATTTTGATGCTTCTCATAGAGGTTTGGAATGCATACTTATGCAGAAAGGTCGCGTAGTATCATCTGCATCATGCCAATTGAAGTCACATGAGACCAAATATCTGATTCATGATCTGGAACTCGCAGCCATTGTATTTGATTTAAATATCTGGCGTCACTACTTGTACGGTGATACTTTTGAAATTTAATTTTGATCATAAAAGTTTGAAGTATTTGTTTGCAAGCTGAATTGAATATGAGACAGAGACGCTGGCTAGATTTACTAAAATATTTTGATTGTGAAATCAAGTACTATCCTGGAAGGTCTAATGTAGCTGTTGATGCTTTGAATAGAAACATATGTGCTCTATGCTTATCTACGATAGGTGTATCTCGATTAATTGAAGATTTTTGTACTGCTGGTGTAAAAGTTGAAACAGATACACAATCTATCAGAATCTTTGCGATTAAAGCTAAATCAGAATTGTTGTTAAGGATTAAAGAAGAAAAGAGATTTGATCCGAATATTCAGAATTCAGTGTTCTTGGGGGAGAATTCTGCGATGACAGGGTGCTGCTAGGTGAGGCTTGCGATGTTCTTGGGGGAGAATTCTGCGAGCCCGGTTACTTATCTACTTGATTACGTGGGTGCATGTGTAATAACTAGTACATATCCTCGATGTGGCTTTCTTTTAAATCTTGTAACCTTTATGTAGTTGTATGATGAGACTAGAGCATTGCAGATGAGACTAGAGCATTGCAGATCGCTTAGAGCATTGTAGATCAGATTAGAGCATCACACATCAGATTAGAGCATCTCCGAACAGACTAGAGAATCGGAAGAACAGACTAGAGCATCATAGATCAAATTAGAGCATCGCAAATCGGATTAGAGCATCGTGAGAACAGACTAAGCATCGGGAGAACAGACTAGAGCATTGTAGTTCAGATTATAGCATCGCAGATTAGATTAGAGCATCGCAGAATAGACTAGAGCATCGCAGAACACACTAGAGCATCACAGATCAGATTAGAGCATCGCATATCATATTAGAGCATCACAGAACAGAGTCGATCATCGGGAGAACAGACTAGAGCATCACAGATCAGATTAGAACATCACAGATCATATTAGAGCATCACATAATAGACTAGAGCATTGCAGATCAAAAAATATCATCGCAGATCAGATTAGAGCATCGCAGAACAGACTAGAGCATCACAAAATAGCCTAGAGCATCGGGAGAATAGATTAGAGCATCGGAGATTAGATTAGAGTATCGTAGATCAAATTAGAGCATCTCAGAATTGACTAGAGCATCACAGGACACACTAGAGAATCACAGATCAGATTAGAGCATTACAGAGTAGATTAGAGCATTGTAGATCATATTAGAGCATCACAGAATAGACTAGAGCATAGCAGAACAGAATAGAGAATCGAGAGAATAGATCAGAGCATAAGATCACAGTACAGATTAGAGCATCGCATAATACATTAGAGCATCACAGATCAGATTAGAGCATCGTAGAACAGACTAGAGCATCGCAGAACACGCTAGAGCATCGGAAGAATAGTCTAGAGCATCGCAGATCATATTAGAGCATCGTAGAACAGACTAGAGCATCGCTGAACAGACTAGAGAATCGGGAGAATAGGTTAGAGCATCGCAGATCATATTAGAAAATCTCAGATCAGATTAGAGCATCGCAGAATAGACTAGAGCATCACAGAACACACTAGAGCATCGCAAATCAGATTAGAGCATCTCAGATCAGATTAGAGCATCGTAGAACAGACTGGAGCATCGGGAGAACTGACTAGAGCTTCGCAGAACACATTAGAGCATCACAGATCAGATTAGAGCATCGTAGAACAGACTAGAGCATCGTAGAACACACTAGAGCATCGTAGATCATATTAGAGCATTGCAGATCCGATTAGAGCATCGCAGAACAGACTTGAGCATCACAGAACAGGATAGAGGATCGTAGATCAGCTTAGATCATTGTAGATCAGATTAGAGCATTGCAGATTAGATTAGAGCATTGCAGATCAGATTAGAACATCGTAGAACATACTAGAGCACCACAGAACAGACTAGAGGATCGCAGATCAGCTTAGAGCATTACAGATCAGCTTAGAACATTGCAGACCAACTTAGAGCATGTCAGATTAGATTAGAGCATCGCAGAATCGACTAGAGCATCACAGATCAGCTTAGAGCATTGCAGATCAGATTAGAGCATTCGGAACAGACTAGAGCGATATACATCAGCTCAGGTCATGTCCATCAGCTCAGCACATCGCAGATCACTCAGAACAAGTCCATCAGTTCAGAAAGTCGCATATCAGCTCATAAAAAGTCAATCAGCTTAGAGCATCGTAGTTCAGCTCAGAGCAAGCAGATCAGTTTAGAGCGTCGCAGTTCAGCTCAACGAAAGCAGATCAGTTTAGAGTGAAGCAGTTCATCTCGGAGTAATCAGAACAGATTAGAGCGCATGGAACATATCAAATTGGAGCTTTGTAATCAGAACAGAGCTTAAGTGAAGGAATCAGCATAGAGATTATTCAGATTGGAGCTTCGTAGAAAGTACAGCTTGCAGTAGACTATGGAAACGAACAGCGTAGAGCGAAGACAGTGCAGATAACATCTCATAGTTAACGAACAGCTTTCAGCTTAGAGCATATAAGTTTTCAGATCAGGCCATGAAGCGTGAAGAGTTCAGTTTCCAGCTCAGCTTAGAATTGAATATCAGATCAAGAAAGGTTCAGCTCGGCAGAGAACAGCTCAAATAGTTTTGGATCAGATCTCAAGAACAGCTTACATATTGTACGTAACAGCTCAGAGTACAAGCTTGCAGATCGCGCATATGGCGAACAGCTCAGAGCGTACATCAGACTAGACGTGAAGCTATCAGATCATATCAGTAAAAAAAAGAAAAAAAATTAATGCAAATGACATAAGAAAATAAAAGTTAATGCAAAAAAAACAAATACATCAAAAAACAAAAGTAAAAAAAACCAACGCTATCGCTACAGTGTTGCTCTCATTCAAAATAGCGTAGAAGATAGTGTTGGGATGGAGATGAGTTTTCTACGCTATTTTGGTGTTTTACCTAAAATAGTGTTCGGTTGAGATTACCTTAAGCCCAAGACCACCATCAGATTTGTCTTCGTCCCACTTTAAAATATTTCAAATTTTTAAATTTCCTCTCAACTTGTGAACTTCCATATTTTGTGCGTGCATTTATAAGTCATCTGGAATAATTCCAAATAGGTCTTCGAAATCTCCAAAAGAGATGTTTTTTAGCTTTCAATTTTAGAAAATCAGTTAAAGCCTGATTTTGGGTCAACTTCAGAGTTCAGATCCTTAATTGGTGCAGTCACATTACGTAGCAAGACCATATATACATAAAGAGGTCACTTGATATGTAATATAATCAATTTTAGCATTAAATTAATATTTATATTAAATTAAAATATATAATTTAAATCTTTATTCTTTCGTATCATTAACTATATGTTATGTACACACTTCAGATCATTTAGAAAGATTTCAAATTTAATGTGATAAAAAACGAATTATTTGAAATTTTGAAGGTAATGTAATAAAGCCAAATTCTGGCCCATTAAGTCCGTCGTTGTCTCTCTCCAAAATTCCTCAATCCAAGCGACAAACGACCAAGTGAAGAGACATTATTTGAACTAAAAGTAATCAATTTGCTCATAACATAATTATCACAGTTTCCGATTAATTTACTTTAGATAAGTCAAAAGATTTTCGGTTTTAGATTGACATTTTACCAAACTAGAATAAAGCATGCTTTTCTTGAATGACGTGGGGCATACACAGGCCGTATATTTCACTGGGCTAAGAATACAGTCTCCTCAACTCATGCCCCCGAATCTAGAAAGAGCCCAATTATTTTAGTTATATGTAAAAATAAAGATCAATATTAAAATTTAACCCATATTTTAAAAGATCACGATACAATTATTATTCTATATTTTTTATTTACTGTGTTGAGATTTAACTTTGGAAATCTGTAACTTCGACATCTTATCGTATTATATCTTGGAAGGTATCATATAATTTATTTAAATTTTTGGAATCTTAGTAAAATTATTTTCGATAACTATGTCACATGATAAACTAAATAGACTAATTATATAGTTGATTAAGAAAGAAATTTTCCGACAACTACTGAACTATACAGATTTGAACAAATAACTTCACCTCTAATTGTATTATTTCAAATTTGCTTAGTTACTTATATTGATACAGTATATGGCTTGTTCTTGATATAATATCTACTTTGTTATTGATATTTAGTTTAGTATATCTGTTATCTGAATTTAATTTTACCATTTAAAGTAAGGTTCAATTTGCTTTAAATCAAAACATAAATTTGCTTCCGTTCCTTATCAGAAAAAAAAAATTTGTTTGCACTCCCTGATTCTAGAAAAAATGTGTTAAAACTTTCTTACATCATTTTTTTATCCGATAGAAATTAGTACAAATCATTGAAAATAAATTATATAATATATGATATTTGAGTACGAATAGCTTTAGAATCAGTACGAAAATCTCCCAACAACTACTGAATTATACAGATTTGAAACAAAAAACTTCACCTCTAAAACAATTACAAAAGTAGTATAGATTTTATTTCAAATTTGCTTAGTTACTGATACTTGATACTGTATATTGCTTGTTCTTGATATAATACCTATTTTGTTATTGATATATCATTTAGTATATCTGTTATGTGAATTAAATTTTACAACTATTTAGGCTCCGTTTGGTAGGTGTGATGTGATTGATAATGATGGATTAGTATGAATGATAATTTTAAAATGAAGTGAGATAAATAATATTTCAGATTTAGGTGGTTGTGTTTGGTTCGGTTTTTTAACATAAGGATTACAAAATTATTGAACGAGCAAATTACGAAAATATCCTTCAATTCGTATAAGGGTAGTATCAGCCCAAAATCCAGGTCTTCTATGAACAATCTCATATTCATGCGCGTCTTAAGATACTTCAGACGAAAGATACTTCCAACTTCTTAATAAGGAAACACAGTTGTCCACTATTGAAAAGAGTAACCGTTCATCGAGTCAAAAGCATCGGCTTGGCACAGATTCACGGTACAAACTTGCTGTAAACATGTAGCCAATCCATGAAACACAGTTCCCTTTTTCTGCTTGAATTATTTTCATTATCAGAAAGCTTCTGAAAGCCCTGCAAGTCAACTGATAGCGAAGGACGATGAAAACATATCCATGAATTCTTCATACAGTTGTGAGCATCAGCTGGAGGACATGACAGAGGCTCTACCCTATGATCAATTCTTTGCCACAAGCCATACTGTGAAGCAGTAAACTGGCAAAACTTTACAAAAATAATGTTTCTATTACTCCACTGATTACATTGAGTTGTACATTATCTTGTTTTAACATTTTCAATGTAGTTCAACTACATTTTTAATTACCAACGTAACAGAGGACCAGGAAATGATAAGAAATAACTATTGGCTGCTCAGCTGAATAGAATCAAGCACATGCTTCAGAATACATGAAAACGATACATGAACATAGCTCATAATCCAGCTCCACCGAACTTGGTTACAGCACTACATAGAATTTGCAGGCTGGTGTTACAATAGTTACTGGTTTAACAATTTTAGTTGCTTGACAGAAAAAACAAGATAAACACCCTAGTATATAAAGATTTCCTTGGCGAACATCAATGGAACAAGAATTATGAATTTACAAGAATGTAACCCATCTCAGACTGCATTGTTGTTGGAATACAAACCAATTCGAACTTCATCTACAAATTAACAAAAACAAACATTGAGGCGGCTTGTCCTAGGTAGCTTCTGGTAGCTATGGAAACCACCACCAATTCCTCCGGTTCCATCTACAAAACACAATAACAACACCAGATTGTGTTCCATATACAGAAAACGACAAACCATATATCCAATTATCTTCCAGTAGCCAAAACACAATAACAACACCAGATTGCTACTGATTACTGCTCCTTTTCATTCGCACAACAGAAGGTGTTTCAGAATAAAATTCAAAAGGGAAATAGAAACGTGGGTAACAGCAAAATTATGAATCGAAACATACCTGCAACGCCGATAACCGTTCTTCTCCGACCCGATTTTGCAAGATCTGCAGGAACCGAGAAGGCGAGCACACTTCTGTTGATATGCCTGTGTATTGTGAGAAAGGTTAACAGGGGTAAACGTGGGATGTTTCTCAATTTTATTCCAATCACCATATGAGGATTAATAGTACCTGCTGCTTCAAAGAGATTATTAATCAGGCAAGAAAGGTGGAATAATAACCAATCACGGATTGGAGGTTTTCTAAAAAATGTATAAAAATCGTACCAAACGTTAGATTGTTTAACAATCCAACGCTAATCACTCGAACCAAACGCAGTCTTACGGTATCAAGAAGGTCTATTTTTTTTTTCACTCCAAGTCTTGTCAAACATTGGTACGGCTACCTCTCAACCTGGAGCTCCATTACATATTTGCGGTCAATAAATATTTTAATTTAGTTTTTGTACCTTTTTTATAATTATTAACTCTAAAACTACACTAAATTATCAAAATTTATTATCTTATTTATCGATTTTGAAAATTATCCACTCTGAATATTATGTATTCTCCTTGTCTCAAATTTTTATACACAAAAATGTTAGTTTTGAAAGCAAATCTAGTCGGTGGATTTTTTTTTCCCTCCTTCCCCTCCATACGTACCATTTATTGGTCTCGGACCCTCCAATATCTCTGCGTTATCATTTCAAATAGTATTGCCGATATTTGCTTTCATTAAACAACACATATTATTGACGTCAATTTGGATTTTTGTATTTTATAATAAACTCCTCCACCTAGTGTTTTATAACAATATTACAAGCTTTATATCATCAATCGATACTAGTTCAATTCGATATTAAGGTCTCAAGTAGTGTTACGAGACATAATTAATAAACTCCTCCAACTTAACTAAAAAAAGAAAAATATTTCGTCTATCCATTACCAATAATGCTTAACTTACCTAAACTCTAGAAAATAATCGTTGTTTTACATTCACTTCTGATAGATTTTTAGTATTTGTCGTTTCTCGTCAAGAGACCCGAAAATAATATATATTGAACTTGATGCATAGTAATATTTTGAAACAATGCATCAAAATTAGTTTCATGTCAGCAAATTCATTATTTCTTAAACAATAATAAATTAATATAAATGCCACTTAAAAAAAGGCATTTTATATGTTGCTAATTGTGAAACAGATTCATATTTTTCTTATTCAAAAGCAAAAGAAAGGGAAAAATATATTATATTAAAAAAAAAAGAAAACAATTAAAAAATTTAGGAACATTTAGTACAGCGCACAGACACCCTACCTATGAAGCCGTGCCTTCGTCTTAAATTCCTCCATGTGAGGGATTTCCTAAAAGAACCTGAAAGCTCTGTCCTCGCTACTCCCCCCTTTATCTTTTCAGTTCTCTTCCAGCTTTTACCGTACACTTGGACTTCACGAAAATGAAGCCCACCGCCAGATTCATCGTCCTCCACCCTTCCGTCCATAAATCCGGAGGTGTCGGCGGTTCAGTTGTCCCCTCACACCGCGCTTGGCTGGCGGTTTTAGCTCTCTTCATCTTCACTTTTGCTTTCACTATCGTCACCACTAGAGAACCAGCCACCATCACCAAAAACACCGCTGCCGCCGCCGGAAAATCGAAGTCTCAGCTACCTAAACCCGTATTCGACGCGCTCCTTCACTATGCTTCTGCCAATGCCACCTACTCGGACCGCATGTCTGCCGATGAGGTCAAGGCCGTCGCCGCCATCCTACATAGCTGCAACACTCCCTGCAACTTTCTCATTTTCGGGCTCACACACGAGACCCTCCTCTGGAGCTCCCTCAACCACAATGGACGCACGGTTTTCATCGACGAGAGCTCGTATCTGGTCTCGAAACTAGAAGAGAAGCATCCATTCATCGAAGCCTTCGACGTCCAATTCACCACAAGAGTAAGCGAACTGTATGATCTGATGGAGCACTACAAACAGGAAATCAGCAAGGAATGCCGCCCAGTCCAAAACCTCTTATTCTCAGACTGCAAACTGGCGATCAACGACCTGCCCAACCACGTGTACGATGTCCCATGGGACGTGATTCTAATCGACGGGCCTCGAGGGTATTTCGCGGGGGCACCGGGGAGAATGGCCCCCATATTCACCGCCGGAGTTCTTGCGAGGAGCAAGAGGGCCGGCGGTGAAACCCACATTTTCGTGCATGAAATCGAGAGGGAAGTTGAGCGAATCTGCAGTGAGGAGTTTCTTTGCAAGAATAATTTGGTGGAGACGAAGGATCGGTTGGGGCATTTTGTTGTCGGGCAAATGGAGGCTAATTGGAATCGCTTCGAATTTTGTCCCTCATCAGTTTCTCCCAACTGATTTTTTTTCAGTTTAAATTTTATATTTTCAATCAAGTTTCCAAATCAAACTTGAATATCTGCGTAAGATTGTATAAATTCAAGTAAATTGTATTTCTATGGTATTTATTAATCAAATTTCATGTAAATATTTTGAATTATATATATATATAACTAGCTCGCCATCTTCGCGCTGTAGATGCCGGTAACAAATTACATCATCTTGGTTTTGAATTACATATATATATAGAGTAACTCTTAACTCTCGCATATGCGAGTGATACAGTGAGATTTAACCATATTGTATATATGGGTGGAAACACTCTAATTAAAATATTCAAAAATTCAATATTTTATTTGCTCATCCATGCATTGTGACCAACACGTTTTCCCTTCTACTAATTAATTTGGTATTTTTATGAAATCATTTATATAGTTTGATCACAGTTCTATCTGGATTTATGAATTTAATTAGTAAAAAATATTTTGATTTGGTTATAAATCAGGTGATAATCATTAAAACGAAGTTTCTCACTCAAACTATTCAAATGAATTTGGAAATCGGTATTTTGAAATAAGTCAAACTGCATCTTATATTGCAAGATAATTAGATACCCTCGTTAGTACACAGGATAGATATTTGTGTCATATATAAAGTTTATGTATAATCCATGTTTGTTTAATATATTTAGGAATATTTGTTTTGTTAGATCCTATAGGACATGATTAAAAATAAATGATATGATTATCAAATGATTGAGTTGGAGAAATGATAATATTTAATAAAAGTAATATGTTTGATTTGATGGATCAAATTTGGGAGAATGTGTTAAATTATATTTTTTTATCTTTGTAGAAAGTAATAAATATATTAAAGAATGATATGAAAAAAAATATTGTGATTTTATAGTAATGATTTGATTGATGAGATAAATAATAATAATAATTTGATTAGTGTTGTCAAATGGGCCAATCCGCCCCGTCCCACCCCACCCCGCCACGTCCCGCCCTGGCCAGCATTTAAACATGGTGGAGCGGGCCAACCCGCCAATCTAGTGGGCTCCTAAAGTTATAACCCGCCCCGTCACGTGATGACGGGCTAACGGGTCAACCCGCCACAACAAAAATATTTTTTTTCGAGTTCGGAGTATAATTATTTTTTGAGCATTAATATGTTCAATGGTCACTATATTTTATTTAACAAGCTCCATTAGGCTTACTCTCATCTAATTCTATTATGCAATTCGATCACTTAAGATCTTATCGTATAATAAATAAATTAATTACACATGAAAGTAAAAACTTCTTGAAATTGTTTTTCTATTTTTGATAATGACACATTAATGGTTTCCATTTAAAAGAATTACAGAAAAAGAAGAATGAGAATTATTTTCATGGGTGAGTTAGAAGATGTCGGTAGCACAAGTAGGAATGGATAATAAAATAAAATGTAAAAAATTACTAAAATACTTACATCAAAGATTCTTTTTCCCTTGTGTTTAAATCCTCCGTCATTATGCATTGGAGGAAGTCTGATTGATGGAGATTGTGGTTGTGAACTTATTTCGTTGACACTAGGATATTGTTCAAAAAGCTTGTAAAGCTTTCTTTTCACGATCGAAATCTTCTCTTGGCAGTTGAGAGGATCACTCTCAACCTGTGAATAATAATAGTTCAAAGTAGAAGGTTGTATTCGTGGGTCAATAGTAACCCAAAATACAAGTAAAGTGCTATATTGAGTCAAATAGAAAGTTATAAAAAATGTTAATAATATTTTTTATTATTATTTTACTACCCGAGGGCCAACCAGTCCCGTCCTAACCCGTGACCCAAATAGGCAAGCCCATTTCGGCCGGCCTTCAAATGGGCTATCATTTTAGTAATCCAACCCGCCTATTTTTCATCACGTGACGGGCTAACCCAAAGGGCTTGCCCCATTTTGACGGCTCTAAATTTGATTGATGTGAAACAAATATATAATGCTGATTGACGTGAATAAATAATACTCTACAAATATGAGATATGATATGATTAATATATGATTATTAAAAACTATACTACAAGCTCAACAATGCCATTATATATAAATACTGGTGCTTCTTATTTGATATATTAATGATATACAATATCTCCATCCCATATATAGGTCACATTTTTTTCTCTTAATCCCATATATTTATTAAATTTTTTCTACCTTTTTACCAACATACTATTATTACATAAATCTTGAAAAATATGCGGTAATTTTTAAAAATTTATTAAAATGGATAAAATCACAAATCTCTATATAATTTTGTTCTCCTTAATCCTTGTGAAAATCCAAAATAAATTTGATGTAACCTAATTTTTGCCCAGTCGAGAGCTGTCAACAGATCAGGAGGTTGATAGGTCTCTGCTCGGGAGGTCAGTCCTCGAGCTCTGAAATGCTTGAGTGAACGAGCAGGAATGTGCTGTGATGGGTCACATGTGACGGGATATTGCCAGGTCTGATCCTTGGGACATTATACCTTGGGTCACCTACAACCACATAAGCGTCAGATGGCACCAGAAGTGTTTCAATGAGGCCCTTCGATGCTTAATTCAGGTCGGGTGCTTAGGAATAGAGAGCAAGTGTGTGTATAAAGCAGAGAACTTGTGAGCTTATGAATGAACGTAAGGTGAAGCATACATTGTGTATTTATAGAGAAGCTAAGCGGTTGTCGTGGGCATGTCACCCGACGTGTGATGCGTGGGAGCGAGTCTTATGCTAGCATTGTGCTCATGTGAAATGTTTCACAGGCAATATTGTCGCCTAGACTCATATTGTGAGGCGTTATTTTTAGAAATAGTAAGGTGTGCTCGGGTGTCCAGACACTTGTTCGTTTCTCTTAGCTTGAGATCTTGATGTGGTGTATCCAGGAACAGGGGATCTTCTATCCTCAGGGACTGACGTGTTTGTACAAAGGTGACAGGTCCTCAGGTACCGAGCTGGCTTTGGGTTATATCAAGAGTATCCCCCGACTGGTCCTATACGAAGAATTGAAGTATAGGACCAAAAGGAGTCCTGGTCGGGACCTGTGGTATTTTTCCAATAAGAATTGGGTTCTACGTGCTGAGCTGATCGTATTTACTGGTGCCGAGTTGGTCTCGAGTTAAATAGTATCGAATGGATCCGACTTTAGGGTGCCAAGCTGGTCGGACTTAATAGCACCGAGCTGATCGAGCTTAATGATCCGAACGGATCTGACTTTAGGGTGCCGAGATGGTCGGACTTAATAGCGCCAAGCTGGTCGGGCTTTAGGATGTCGAGATGGTCGGGCTTAATGGTGCCGAATGGATCATATCAGACTATAGAGTGCCGAGCTGGTAGGGCTTAAAGGTTCTGAACGGATCGTACTTTAGGGTACCGAGTTGGTCGGGTTTAATGATGCCGAACGGATCGGACTTTAGCATGACGAGCTGGTCGGACTTAATAGTGCTCATGTAGGACTGCTAACCGAGGTGTTGTCAATAATAATTTGGATTAATGGTGCCGAGCTGGTCAGGTGCCGAACGAATCGGAATTTATGTTGCCTAGCTGGTCGGGCTTAATAATACTCAGTTAGGACTGCTACCCGATGTGTTGCCAATAAGAATTGGGCTTTACGATACCGAGCTGGTCGGTTTTAATGGTGCCGAACAGATCGGACTTTAGGGTGCCAAGCTGGTCGAGCATTAGGGTCCCAAGTTGGTCAGGCTTAATGGTGATGAACGGATCAGACTTTAGGGTGCAGAGTTGGTCATGCTTAATAGTGCTCGGGCAAGGCTGCTACCCGAGGTGGTTGGTTGCATACAAAAAGAGTTTCATTTAGTCGAGTCAACTTGTACTGAAAAATAATTTTTCATTTGATAAAGTAAAGCATTTACAAAAACAACATAAGAGATGACCTTAGCCTAACATTTTTGTAGGTGAACCACGTTCCCAGGCATCCGTTTCCTCCCTGAACTTACTTATTTCTCAGTGAAGGTTCGGGTCGGACGGATAACGCCGTCTGGTCGTCGGGCTAGGACCTGTCCTTCCATTTCAGCCATCAATTGAGCAATTTGGGTTGCTATGAGGCCATGGTAACCGGGGCCTCAGGACCTCGGGATAATTTCTGCGCGGAGAGTACTTCCTCCATATTGACATATTTATCTATCCTATTCAAGAGCTCATAAAACATTTTCGGGGTTTTTTTATCAACGATCTGAAGAAGTCACCCCTCGTAAGCCCTGAGTGAACGCACCGATCATCAAGTCCGGGGTGGCATAAGTCACCTCGAGATAGTCCTGTTGAAGCTCCTAATGTATTCCCAAAGGTTTTATTGTTCTCTCCGTGTGTCATCAAAGAGATTCAACATCGTCATTGGTTGTTTCTTGCTGCTGGCGAATTGACGGAGGAACGTCCGACTGAAGTTTGGAAGCTCCTGATAATCCCCGCAGGGAGGAGGTTAAACCACTATTGTGCTGATCATTTCTAATTTGCGAAGAATGAGGGGCAAGTCTAACCAAAGTGGTCCAGAAAACTCAACACTTGATAGGGTCGACATACTGATGGAGGAGCGTAGCATTCTCGAAACTTGAGAGGTGCTTCTAGGGGTCTCCTGTCCCACCATACTTTCCAACAATTGGAAACTTGAAATGAGAGAGGAGTTCTGAAACCAATACTTCAGTTGGAAAAGGGATCGTCCTGTTAGAGTAGATGCCCAACTAGCCAACTTGTGGCTTGTGGGTTTTATAGACTCTTGTACAAACAGTCTTTATATATGATATACGCATTTACTTATATGGCATTCTTTACTTTCATTATGTGTGTAATGATTTACAATTGCGTTGAGTAAAGACCTAGAATGCACTAAAGCGTATGTTAGATGTGATAGTGGGTAGACGGCTATCATGAAACACATCTAATAGCGCTGTGTATTCTGAACATGTTCCTAGTCGATTGGGCCGTCAAAATCAGGATAAGGCCGCCCGAGTTCGAGACTAGTATCTGCGATGCAAAGTACCATGTTTCATTGGTAGGGAACATTGTGATGTTCTGAGAAGTGGATAAGGGTCTTGGTTGTACTGATTAGTCCTCACGACTCGAAACGTCATTGAGACTCTACATGATAGGCGTCTCACCTCACTCCGTTTGCCGACTCACTTGGGGTCACCAAGCGTCGGGATTGGGTGAGACCCCGATGCATGTAGGAGTCGACGCATCGTTGTCGAGGATTCACCGCTCGCAGACATGCGTGGATATCCTATGCTATCTGAGGGGATAATAGTGTATAAATCT